>JBBPJL010000353.1:0-19680 GCA_038088675.1 Xanthoconium separans | reverse complement strand
CGACCTCGACCTCGACCTTGACCTCGATATCGACATTGACCATGGCGACGACGCCGCACTCCTCGGCCCAGAGAACAGAACGCGCGGCAGCGAGCGGTGGTCCAAAGTGCGCAACATCGTCCTCGAGGTACGTCGTGCCCAACAGCGAACAGGTCTAAATGATGAGATGGTCGTAGTGCACACCGACCCTGCTGCTCACCACCGTCAGCCTTTTATTCACTGGCGAACTTCTGGATCACGTGTCGGTGAGTGGCATGGCCGGTCGCTAAATGGAAGAACCAACACGAAAACAGCATTGGAAAGCCATGCGCACCATTGGCGAGCTCATCATGCTCGTCCCCATCATCACAAATCTCAAGGGAAATCTAGAAATGAATCTCTCTGCGCGCCTCGGAACAGCCGCCAACATGGGCCAGCTCGATGACCCAAAACATCGTCGCAAAGTCATCCTTGGAAATCTCGCTCTCCTACAGGTACAGGGTACCGTCGTCGCATGCGTCGCTGCCATCGTCGTCGTCTTTTTATCCGTTTTTGTCCCTAACCCGCCGTCTTCAGAGGGTGTAGGTCTGGCTGTGAGAGCTACCCGCCCCTTGCCTATCAACACGGGGCTACCCAAGTCTGGGCTCATCGAGTACGTACTTGCATTGTTGCTGCGTCCCCTGGCCTCATTCTCCATTCAGATTTGTCATGGTCGCAGCATCGTCGATGCTCTCTGCCTGCATGGCAAGCCTTGTTCTCGGATCGTTCATGTGTCTTCTCGTCGTCATATGCCGTCATTACGGCCGTGATCCAGGTTCTTACCACCATCTCTATCCCCTCTCGATCTAACCGCTTCCTCAGACAACATCGCCCCACCCGTCGCTTCTTTTCTCGGAGATCTTGTCACGCTCTCTCTCCTAGCGCTGATCAGCGCCACGTTGATCAACTGGGTCAACACGCTATTACCGCTCATCATTGTGATACTCCTCGTTTGCTCCGCAGTCGCCAGCGTCATCGTCGTACGCGGCAACGACGCCGTCAGAGATCTCATATGGCACGGCTGGACGCCTCTCTTTGGCGCCATGGTTATCAGTTGCGGGACCGGCATCGTGCTCGACATGTTTGCCTCGCGTTATCCCGGCTTCCCTCTCCTTGCCGTCGTCATCAGCGGTCTGATCTTCTCCCTTACGTCAATATACACACATCGCTGATTCGATCAACTCAGGTTTACCCGGCAGCGTGGGCTCTATATTTATCTCGCGTCTGTCGACGTCTCTACATGCCGCTGCATCGCATCTAAACCGCGTCTCTCCTGGTCCATCGGAGCTGCTCGTCATGACCACCCTCGTATTGGTGACCATCCCGACCGAAATCATCTTTTTGGCCATCTTGGACATGTTTGGCTGGCTCGACGTCCCCATCGTGTTTGCCATCTTTTCTCTCGCCTCGTTTTCTTGTGCAGTACGTGCCTCACGTGCCCTATATGTTTTTTTTTTCTTGTTCTGACAAGGTCGACTGGACAGGCATGGATATCCCTCGTCGTCGCACGATCGCTCACGCATTATCTATGGTCCAAGGGACTGGATCCGGACATGTACGCGTTACCCATTCATTCTGCGTTGATGGACTTGGTAGGACAGTTGCTCCTCGTCTTGTGTTTTGCTATTGTTACGTTTCTGGGCGTCACATTGTAGATGTGGTTCATCGTTGATACCGCACATTGGGACTGCGTACTTTATACGATAATTTGTTCATCCTTGTAGACAGACGTACATACAATTATTGCAAATCTAAATTATTCCCATATACAATGTCCCATCTTTGGACTTTGCATCGACGACGAGCAGTCTCGATCCATACCAGCGACCGGGCACTCACTCATAGCAACAGGTATTGTATGCATTCGAGTTCGTCACCCTGCTACGAAGGCCGCGCGCACTGGCAGATCGATCAAAGGTGTCACCGTACAACGTTCACCTTGACTGACAAAGGTTCCCCAGAACGCAAAAAAAAAACAATCCCGCGGCTAGTATGCCGACACGACACGACACGAGGGGTCCAGGTGCCAGCGGAGGGGTTTGAACGGACACGCGCAGATCGTGTCAATCATGAGAGACTCGCGGAACCACGTGTGTCTGTGATGTTTTTTTTGGCGCTCGACTCGACACGACATGCCAGTGTCTTCAAGTTTAGGCTCTTAGAGAATCACCATTAGATGAAGCTTGTATGTGGTACCAGCGACTCGAGGGCGACAAGCAAACAAACTCGAAGGCAGTTGTTGAGCGTAAGCCTGGATAGGACAGCGAGGATGAGGTGGATGAGGAAGGGAGATGGGGATGAGGAGATGATTGCAACCTAATATGGTAACCCGCGGTCTGCGGGCCGAGGGATCCGGAGAGTCGATGCTAGCGTCCAACTTGCTTCACTTCACGCACGTTGGACGCGCTCAAACACGATGGGAGTGCCCCGTGAGTGACGCTCATCCCATCCCCCATATTGACTCAAGTAGTGATCAAAAAAAGTTATAGACGAAAAGCACGAGGCAATATTCAGCGATGTCAAACTTCAACTTGAACAACAATGTTCCGAAATACACTCGGGTAGCATTTATGAACTTTGGGACGATGTGAGACTTGACCTTGTCAAGCACCGTCCACTCCACACGCTCCTGTATCACGTAGTCGGAGTCTTACATGCAGTTCCGACGTTGGGGAGAGCCTGTGATATCGCAAGTGAGATAGATCCATTCCTAGCGGATGGGCTGACTACTCACGGGCGCGTCACAACAGAGCAACTGGCCCGTTGTACACGATCCATCAGGAGTAACGAATGTACAATCCAGCGCGTATCCGTCCTGCACAATGGATCGATGACATGGCTCAGGAAGAGGTGATACCACAGCTCACAACTGGGGGGGTTAGACAGCAACCTTCTAGTTTCGAAGCCGGGCATCTTCCAGCGGAAACGATGCCAGTGAAAACAGTTAGCGCAAAGACGACTGAGGAGACGTGTGCAAACATGACTGAGAAGCGCTTGAATGGCGGAGGTGAGGAGCCTTCACAGAGAGGTCACCGGGCCCGTTTTATACGTTTGGATTCTTCGCCTTGCTAGCCAAGATTGGTTAAGCGTAGGTGGGCTGACAAACATCTTTAATATGCGATATCGTCAGTTTCAACCGAATACTGGCTGGACAGAGAAGCTCAAGAAATTGTTCCAAACCTGAAATATGTGAAAACCGCATGAAGTGATGAGGCGATTAGCGACGTCTGGCATTTTTTTCACTTGACTTCAACTCCGTCAGAGTGGTTGTCACCGCCAACTTGAGCTGGAAAGAAAGTGGATTTTGTCTTCCTGGTTCCTCAAGTTCTGGAGCGCCTTGCAGCCGAGATTAGATAGGCTATGTATATTCGAAGGCTGACGGCGCATCAGTCATACTTATTAAGTGATATTAGGTGATTCCCCTACGTAATCGTGCAGCAGATTGGGAGCACCAAAGACCGTCTCTTACATTACTAGTGCTGCTCGGAAGCTAGCAGAGATCTGGAAAGCGCTCGGGTGCAATGCATGCTTCAAGGGCCAAGTGACACTCGAGCGCGAGGCAGTAGGGCTCGTACGTCGTCGTCCTGCATGTCGCACGCCTTCGGTGCGTGGGTGTTGTAGGGCCAAGTGGATGGCCCTCCCTCGATGAATAACATCAGCAGTAACTCCCAGTCGCCCAAAAGAAAAAAAAAGAACACAAAAAACCGTTCAAATTCGTAATTTCATATCGGCAACGAAACAAACAAGGTTCAACGACGATAGCTAGAAAAGAAGAGTAGATTCAGTCGATACCAGCGCACGCAGAAAAACATGGTAACAGGTTGGAGAATGAGGTATGCGGCAAGCACGATGAACACGAAACCATACGCGTTCTGTTTTCCATCAATCTTAGAGAGGTCTAAGACGAGCGAGTCGACTTCGCTAAAGGTAAGCTTGTCTGCGTTCGCACTCGCTTAGTCGTACAGCGCTGTCGCGTGCACTGTATTACCACCATCGACGGTAATACTATACCACTAATCGTCACTATACTTGGACAGATGAGCGATGATGACTATATTTGTGTCAAAGTCTGCACATGCATCGTGAGTATCGGAATGACGAAGATACACGCACCAAAATCCTCGTTTCCCCGCGTTGAATAGGGATACAAGGATCTGACGCGATACTCTAGATGAAAACGAGCCATCATCAATGTGTTGATCATCGCACCAGCGTATATGTACCGGTAGAGACATCAACATCCGCCATGAGCACTGACTCGCTATCTGGTACGTGCTCCGAGACTGGATAGTCGGTGAATACTGGCATCAGCCTCCTCTTCCTCGTCCCTCTGCAGTCGCAGGAAGGTGATGCACTCCTAGTTTGTCCACGTCCGCAGCCAGAGCACTGTACCAATCCAGATTCTTTCTTTGCGTGACAGCTTGCCACATAGGAAGAGCCAGTTCTGCAGGCAGTGATGTGGTAAAGGTACGGGAGCTGGTGAAACGGCTGGTGGCGAGGGCGGATGAGTACATAGTTGTATGCGTGGGTGGAGTAGTGTCACCAACGACCATTCAAGAACTCGCAACACTCTTTGATCATTCGTGACGCGATATCTCTATGTTTCTGCCTCGTCCCAAGTTCTTCGTCGCTACTCAGGCTATTATCCCAGTCGTCATCATTATCTTTCGGCGGAATGTGACACGCTGATTTCACCGGTGGTGGAATACCAAGGCTCTTTGGGGGTGCCAGCACAGGAGTGGCAGTTGAAGGACAGAAAAAAGGATTATCTTTTGTTGAAGCTAAGGACTGCCAACTGGAGCCATGACTAAGCGTGGCAGTGGGGCAAGAAGCCGGCGATGCTAGCTGGTACTAGACTTTGTAGCGGAAAGTTGTCTCCGGCTTCATACCCGCTTCAGCTTTTCAAGTACATCATGCGTCTTCTTCCTCCAGCTAACGAAGGCGCGGTGCACGTTCTTCACGACATTTTCTGAGAGCGTGATAGCCACTTCTTCAGGTTCTCCCTCGGGTTCAGCGGGTACAACAGCTGGTGGTGCAAGAATGCGCCGGAGGTGCGAGTACGACTGAAGGTGTCTGGGTCGGGGTAGAAGCAGCTGGGTCTGCACCCTACACGATGGGGGTGAAGGGCGGAAAGTAACTCGGTCTGCGGGCCGAGGGGTCCTGAATACACTCGCGTACTACAAGCCAGTAGTCAAACTCAAAGAATCAAGTCGCGGTACAGCTTGACCGTTACTCAAATGAAACACGACCACTGGCAGGACGAGTTCGAATAAAGATATGGATATGACCGATCACCACTTTATCAGCTTCCCCCCACCTCGTTTTTGATGCCAGCGTCCAACTTGCCACATCTTTGGCTTTGCGCAGGTTGGATGTGCTCAAACACGGTGGAGTGCCTCGTGAGTGACGCTCATCCCATCCTCCATGTTGAATCAAGCAGTGATCAAAAAATAATAGACAGAGCACGAGTCAATATCCAGCGATGTCAAATTTCAACTTGAACGTCGACGTTCCGAAATACACTCTGGTAGCATTTATGAACCTTTGGACGATTTGAGACTGGACATTATCAAGTACCGTCCACTCCACACGCTTCTGTATCAAGGAGGGGGAGTCTCACATTCAGTTGCGACGCTAGAGACAATCTGTGATGTCGCAAGTGAGACAGATCCATTTCTAGCGGATGGGCCAACTACTCACAGCTCCTTTACAACAGAGCAGCTCGCCCGTTTCACACGTTCCGCTAGGAGGAACGAATGTACAATCTCCTGCGATTCCGGCCTGCACAATGGGTCAATGACATAGGTCTTAAGAGGTGACACCGCAACTCACAACTGGGGGAAGTAAACAGCAAGCTGCTAGTTTTGAAGTTGGGCATTTCCCAGCAGAAACGATGCCAGTGAAAACAACTAGCGCAAAGACGAAAGAGGAGATGCGTGCGAACATGATCATTGAGAAGTGTTGAATGGCGGAGGTGAGGAGTCCCCCTGATGAGACAGACCCGTTTTATATGTTTGGAGTCTGAGTCTGAGTCTAGCTTGGGGAAACATTGTTCGACATTTGTCACTATGCGATATCACCAATCCCACCCGAATAACTCAGTACTGAGACCTAAGCTCAAGAAGCCGCGGTATACTTACCTTGTCCCTCCCAAACCCCGAAACATATATAACCATATAAGTGAAAGAAGACACTCCCGGATCACAGGTATGATGCGACTGGATGTCTGCCTTCTTTTTTATTTGACTCCCACTCTGAGTGATTGTCACCACCAACCTTGAGCCGGGAAAAAAGAGAACATTGTCTTCTCTGCGTGGCCCTCTCGGACGAGTGTTCCACTGTGAAATGGCTATTATGTATGCACACGTAAAAGAAAAAGCTAGATAATACATAGCCTCAAGCTCTGAGCCCTTGCAGCCGAAATGAGGGCCATAGATTCAAAGGAAGGGCGCCCTATGGAAAAACAGATTTCGCAGCATCTTTCTGTCATACTTATTTGGTATATTACCAAGTGATCTCAGGTCCGACGCACGCTTCAACGGCCGAGTGACACTTGAGCGCTCGGTAGCAGCGCTCATACGTACTGTCTTTGTCCGAGTCATGTCGCATGCCTTCGGTGCGCGGGGCCACGGGGGTCGTAGGGCCCAGTGTGTTTCCCTTCCTCGATGAACATCATCAGCAACAACTGCCAATCGCCTCCCCAATCTATATCCAATCCCAGCGCATGCAGAAGAAGAAAAGGCAAGCACTCACGGGGTGGAAAACGTCCGATCTTCCAACCCGCCACGAAACCGTCGCGCTCTGCATTCCACCAGTCCGTCTCGAAGCGGTTGACGACGACGAGCGAGTCACCTTCGTTGAAGATAAGCTCATCCGCCTCCACACGCACTCATACAACGCTGTCACGTGCACTGTGTTCGGTTAGACGACACAACAGAAAATACATTCAATGCCGCGCACCTTGTTCCACTTTTTGAACAAAAGTCGAGGGATAGAATCCTGTTTTACCAACAATCTACGCCAGACTTGGACAGATGAGTGTCGATGATCGTGTTGTGTCAAAGTCTGCACATGGGTCGTGAGTGTCAGAACCAAACAGGACGGTGATATACACGCACTAAGATCCTCGCTGCGCTGCGCTGGATAGCGGTGCAAGGATCTGATGTGATACTCTGAATGAAAAGGACCCATCATCAATGTGTTGATTACCACACTGATGTGTACGTACTGGTGGAGACATTGACATCCGCCATAAGCCCCGACTCACTCTTTGGTGCGTCCTCCGAGACTTGGATAGTCGGGTGAATACTGGCGCTGGACTCCTCTTCCTTGCCCCTCTGTGCAGTCACAGGAAGATGGCGTACTTCCCGTCTGTCCGCGTCTGCAGCCAGACCACCGTACCAATACATCATAGACTCATTCTTTATGAGACTAAATGAGACAGGTTGCACCATGGGAAGAACCGGTTCTGCAGGCGGTGATGTGGTAAAGGTAGCTGGAGGGACGGCAGGTGGCGAAGGCGGACGAGTGGCTGTATGCGTGGGGAGCAGCGCCACCTACGACCATACCAAAAGTCGCAGCGTCAGTTTGCTCATTCGTGACGCGACATCCAGTTTTTTCTTTGTCGTCGTTACTATCGTCCCAGTCGTCATCGCTGTCTTTTGGCAAAGTGTGGTACGCCGGTTTCACCGGTGGTAAAATGCCAGGACTCTTGGGTGGTGCCGGCATGGTGGGGCAGCCTAGGACGGAAGAAAGGGTTTCCTTTTATTGGAGCTATGGGATGGACAGAAGCGGGATGTATGCCTTCTTGTATCAATCAATTTACCGAATTGTTGCTCGGTTTGTCGCCAACCGGAACTGAGGCTGACGGTGTTGGTGGTGAAGGTAGGCGGGCGGTGGTGGGACGGCTTCCTCAGGAGGCTCCTCTCTTTGGACGGACGACGAGAATTCATGTAACCGATGTCGTTGCTGGACTAGACTTTGTAGCAGAAGGTTGTCTCCTGCATGCCTCATACCCACTTCAGCTTCTCGAGGTTCAAATTCAGCTTCTTCTTCCTCCAGCTTGCGAAGGCGTGCTGCGCGTTCTTCGCGACGTTTTCCGAGAGTGTCTTCCCGTGCTCTGATAACCGCTGTTGGCTGACTCTTGGACTCGGTCTGCAGGGCCGAGAGATCCAGAAGTGTATACGGCAAGGGCCGAGTGATACGAGGTACCCACGTGCACCGGTTGAATATGAAAACGAAGTTCGAATAAAGCTTTATTGGCTTTTAATTGTCGGACGACATCGACATCGACAACATTTGACGACGACGACGCCCTTCTCGCCACGCGCGGCATCCGATGAGCCTGAGCGGTGGTACAAAGTGCGCAGCATCCTCCTCGAGATACGTCCGTGCCCCACAGCGAGCAAATCCAAATGACGAGATGAGGTGGTCGCAGTGCACACCGACCCTGCTGCTCACCTTCGTCAGCCTTTCATCCACTCGCGCACTTCTGGACCACGAGTCGGTGCTATGTGGCATGGCCGGTTGCTAAATGGGAGAACCAACACGAAAACAGCATTGGAATGCCACATTGGCGAGCTCATCATACTTGTCCCCGTCATCACAAATTACAAGTGAAATCTCGAAACGAATCTCTCTGTGCGCCTTGGAAACAGCTGTCAACATGGGCCAGCTCCGAGTCGACGACCCAACACATCGTCGCAAAGTCGTCCTTGGAAATCTTGCTCTCTTACAGGTACAGAGTATCGTCGTCGTGTTTTTGTCCCTATCCGTCGTCTTCAGAAGGTGTAAGCTTGGCTTCGAGAACCATCCACCCTTTGCCTATCAACAATGAACTACCCAAGTCTGGGTTCATTGAGTACATCACTGGCATTGTTGCTGCGTCCCCCGGCCTCATTTCCCTCAGATTTGTCATCGTCGCAGCATCGTCGATGGTCTCTGCCTGCATGGCCAGTTCTGTTCTCGGATCGCTCGTGCTTTCTCGTCATCCTATGTCGTTTGTACGGCCGTGACCCAGGCTCGTACCACCATCCCTCTTGATGTGACCGCTTCCTCAGACAACATCGCCCCACCCAGGCCCATCGCTTCCTCTCTCGGAGATCTAGTCACGTTCTGTCTCTAAGCACTCATCAGAACACGCCATTACCTCTCATCATCGTGACACTCCTCGTTTACTCTGCAATCACATGCGCCATCGTCATACGCGACAACGACGTCGTCAGAGATCTCATATGGCACGGCTGGATGCCCCACTTTGGCACCATGGTCATCAGCAGCGGGACTGGCATCGTGCTCGACATGTTTGCCTCACATTATCCCGCCTTCCCTCTCTTCGGCGTTGCCATCACCGGTCTAATCATATTCCTTACGTCAAATGCACGCCGCTACATCGCATCTAGACCATGCTTCTGCTCCTAGTCCATCGGAACTGCTCGTCATGACCACCCTCGTGTTGGTCACCATCCCGGTCGAAATCGTTTTTTCGGTCATCTTGGACATGTTTGGCTGGCTCGAACTCCATCGTGTTTACCATGTTTCCCTCGTCTCGTTTTCTTGTGCAGTACGTGCCTCACGTGCTCTACGTGTTTGTTTGTTTTTTTCTGACAAGGACTAGACAGGCTTGAATATCCCTCGTCGTCGCACAATCGCGCACGCATCGTCTATGGTCCAGAGGATTGGATCGGACATGTACGTGTTACCCATTCATTCTGCAGTGATGGACTTGAGACGAACGGTCTCAATCCATACCAGCGACCAGACACTCGTAGCAACAGGTGCATACATTGACAGCAGCCTGCATGTACGCGTTCGAGTTCATCACCCTGCTACGAAGGCCACAGATCGACTAAAGGCGTCGTACAACGCTCACCCTTGACCGACACAATAACACGACCTTTGAAAAGGAATTCGAATAAAGATATGCCCGATCACACTATCAACTTCCCACGTACCCTACTTTTGATGTTTGCCTTTTGCTTCACGTACGCTGGACACGCTGGACACGCTGGCAGTCGGCTGCCTAGCTTTCGCTAATTGCTCTATATCATACGACGGACCTCCTCCATCCGGATCAATGTAGTGATAAAAAATAATAGACAAAGAGCACGAGGCGACATTCATCGATGTCAAATATCAACTTGAACGGCGACGTTCCGAAATACACGCTGGTAACATTTATGACCCTTTGGACGATCTGAAGACTTGACATGGTCAAGCACCGTCTACTCCACACACTTTTGTATCAAGAGGGAGTAACACATCCAGTTCCGATGGATTCAGAGGCAGTCTGTTATGTCGCAAGTGAGACAACTCCATTCTTAGCGGGTGGGCCAACAACTCACGAGCTCGCTACAACAAAGCAACTTGCCCGTTGCACAATTATGGTGTTCAGGAATAGCGAACGTACAACTTCCTGCGAATCCGAGCTGCACAATGGGTCAATGACATGGTTCGACAAAAGATGATACCACAACTCACGAACGGCCCAACTGAACAGCAAACAAATATTGCCGAACTCGGTGGGCATGTTAGAGCGGAAACGCTGCCAGTGAAAACAACTAGCGCAAGGGCGAAAGAGGATATGCGTGCGAACATGATTGAGAAATGCTTGAATGACAGAGGTGAGGAGTCCCCACAATGAGGTGAGCCCATCTTATACGTTTGGAGTCTTTGCCTGAGCCAAAATTGGTTAAATATCGTTGGGCTGACAAACACTTTTTAATATGCGATATCATCAATCTCAACCGAATACTGACCGTACCGAGAAGCTCAAGAAGTTGACAATGTCCCTCCTAAACCTGTAAACTTATGTAAAGCGTACAGGTATGATGCGACTAGCGACATCCGGCTTTTTTTATGACTCCCATTCCGAGTAATTTTCACCCCCAACCTTGAGCTGGAAGAAAGGATTTTGCCATCCCTGTGTGTCCCTCTCTGACGCGTTTCCACTGCAAAAGGTCATTACGCACATGCAGAAACAGGCTAGATAATAGTACATAGCCTCAGGCTGTTGGCCGCCTTGCATCCGAGATTAAGTTTTTAAGTTCAAAGGAAGGCCGCCCTAAAACAGATTTCGCAACATGTTTCTGTCATATCATACTTATTTGGTATATCATTATCGAGTAATCCCTTCATCGTGCGGTGGCGAACACTCTTTCGGAGCACCGAAAACCATCCCACATGCTACCTTGCTGGTGCTGCTCAGAAGCTAGCGGAGATATGGAAGGTGCTCGGGTCCAATGCACGCTTCAAGGGCCGAGTGAGACTCGAGTGCGAGACAGTAGCGCTTGTAAATCATCCTGCAGTCATCAGTTGCGGGACCAGCATCGTGCTCGACATGCATGCCTCGCGTTATTCCGGCTTCCCTCTCCTTGCCGTCGTCATCAGCGGTCTGATCTTCTCCCTTACATCAATGTGCGCACATCGCTGATTCGATCAACTCAGGTTTACCCGGCAGCATGGGCTCTATGTCTCTCGACGTCTCTGCATGCCGCTGCGTCGCATCTAGACAACGGCTCAGCTTCTGGTCCGCCAGAATTGCTCGTCATGGCCACCCGAAATCGTCTTTTTGGCTATCTCGGTGAACTTTGCATCGATGACGAACGGTCTCGATCCGTACCGACGACCGAGCGCTCACTCATGTTGACACCAGCCTGCATTTACGAGTAGCGAGCCCGCATGTATGCGTTCAAGCTGGTCAACCTGCAACCAAGGCTGCACTGGCAGGTCGATCAAAGGGGTCGTACAACGCTTACCTTGACCAAAATGTCTGTGCAGAATGGATGACGCTGTCGTGCGACCGTGACCTTGCTAGTGGTGGCGTCACCATGATTGACGGACACGCGCAGATCATCACAATCCGCAAGATGGATATCCGTGCAACACCAAAAGAGAGAGAGAGTGTGTGTGTCGTGGAGCCACGTGTGTCCGTGAAGCGCTCGACTCGACCCCTCGAGGGCGTCATCACGACGTCGACTACTGAGAAGCTCAATTTACATACCTCGTCCCTCCCAAACCTGGAAACATATGTAACCGTATGAGTGAAAGAAGACTCTCCCAGCGGATCACAGGTATGATGCGACTGGCCGGGCGATGTCTGGCTTTTTACTTGACTCCCACACCGAGATATTGTCACCGCCAACCTTGAGCTGGGAAGAAAGAGAATTTTGTCCTCTCGGCACGTCCTTCTCGGACAAGTTTCTCACTGTGAAATGGGTATTATGCCAATGTAGAAAGGCTAGATAATACATAGCCTCAGGTTCCTGGCCACCTTGCAGCCGAGATTAGGGCTATATGTATGTCTATGGAAAGCCTAACAACCGCGCTCGCTTTTCCACACGCCGATGTCAACCTCCATTTAGCAATTTCCGAAGCGCGGACACCTGAAGACAGCCTCGAGTGGTCATGTCTTTTCGAGCAAAATTGCTCGCAATTTTCTTCTGTTGTGTCTACTCACCCTCGCCACGTTTTGTGCTTGCAGTTTGCCCTATCGCATTCCTTCGCGCACTAGGTGTTGTCTGTCATACCAACTGCGTCCCTTTAGCACCACCACTTGCAGTCCGCCCAATCCGCCGTCTATTCCGCTCAAGTTCCAAGTATCTCCCATTCCACCGACTGCCTGGTTTCAAGTGTCATTACTCGTGGTTTATCCATTGTGTCCATGCATCCACCTGGCGCCGGAGCTGACCGTTGTCCCCATCGCGTCGTTTCGAGCACCACCACTCACAGGTCGCCTGTCGCGTCTATTCGCGCACCAAGCGGCATCCATCGCACTCGCCAGCGCTAGGGAACTGCACGGGTACGAGTACGGGTCCGTACCATGGATACCCGTGCTAAGCCCGTATCCGGAGCGCGGGTCTACGAGTACCAAGCTGCCAAATGCGGTAGGTTCACCCGTTGAACGTTGAACCACGTCTCACTCAATGCAAGACACACGACGACGGTGGCGACGACATCATTGTTGCCATCCCTGTCCTGGCCCGCCTCCGCCCCTCACCCCCGCCTTGACTTGCCTCGAAGTGCACAAGCCACGCACAACAGTGACGACACGACATAACGCGTACACCCTGGCTCTTGGCTTTATTCTCGGCCTCGGCCTTCCCTTTCGCCCTGCCTTTTGCCCTCTGCCCTCGCCTCGCCTGGCGACGACAACGACAACGACGCGATAACTCTAATCGTACAGTCATCATGCCGTCGCCGTTGTCGTCATCGCCTTTCGTCCCGCCATTCCTTCGCCCTCTCCCTCGTCTCGCCTGGTGACGCGGCTATCGCATCGTCGTCATCGTCGTCGGTGCTTTCGGCGTTCGCTGTGCCTTCTCCACCCTCTTCCCTCATCGCCTTCGCCTTTCACGACATGATGTGACTCCCTTGCCTTCTGCCCTTGTCTCGCCTGACAGTGACGAAGACGACGCGGTAACCGTAACAGCGCGGTTGTCACATTGGCGTCATTGGCGTCTTCGCCTTTCGCCGATCCCTCCCTTTCCCTCTTCCCTCGTTCACCTTTCGCCCCGTCACTCCCTCGCCCTCTGCACTCGCCTCGCCTGGAAACAACAACAACGATGACGACGACGCGATAACCGCAATAGTGCGGCTGTCACGCCATCGTCATCGGCGCCTTTGTCTTTCGCCCCATCCTTCCCTCGACCTCTCGTCTCGTCTCGTCTGACGACGAGGGCGACGCCGGTGTGATACCTCGTCTCCTGTGATGAAAACGTCAACATGACGTTGTATGCGTTGTATCCGCGGGTAAACCCGCTACGGGTGCGGGTACGGGTACACCATAGGCATACCCGGCGAAAAACCCGTACCCATTCCCGAGTCGCCGCGTTGTTTCGACCGCGATCGCTCGTGGTTCACCCTCAACGCGTACTTGCCTCGCCCCGCTGTTTTTTAGTGCGACCGCTTGTTGAGCACAGTCGCTTGTGCTTCATCCTTACCGATTCATGCCTCAGGCGGCCCCCTCGCCCACTCCCCTCGTCGTCGTCGATGTTGACGCGGCACTGCATATATTGCACCAGTGTTGCCTTGTCATGGTGAGCGAACTCCTCATATTCAATATGAGCAACCTGTGGGTCAGCCCAAGGTTTACCCGTACCTGTTCTGACGCGTGCAGTTCCCAAACATCGATAGTGGTTCCATGGACTATCGACTACGGAAATTGTATGAGTGGTGATTGGAGTCCGTGCTTCAGAAATTGCTAAATGGAGGTTGACATCGGCGTGTGGCGGAGGAGAAGCGAGCGCGGTTGTTAAGCTTTCCATAATGTTCAGAGGAAGGCCGCCCTATGGAAAAATAGATTTTGCAAGATCTTTCTGTCATACTTATTCGTCATATAATTGAGTGATATCAGCACTGTGCCTTGATCGTGTGGTAGTGAACCAATCAATACTCATTCGGAGCACTCAGGCTGAAGATGTTACATTAATGGTGCTGTTCGAGCTAAGCAGAGATCTGGAAGGGGACGCACGGTTCAACGACCGAGTGACACTCGAGCGCTCGGTAGCAGCGCTCGTACGTAGTATTGTCTTCGTCCGAGTGATGTCGCACGCCTTCGGGGCGCGGGGCCGCGGCCGTCGTAGGGCCAAGTGGATGGTCCTCCCTTGATGAGCAACACCTGCAACAACTGCCAATCGTCTCCCCCCCCAAAAAAAAACCGCCAAAAACGTTCAGATTCATACATTCTTATCGGTAACGGAACATACAAGGTCCAGTCTATATGCAATCTCAGCACATGCAGAACAAAAAATGGTAACAAAAACTCAAGGGGTGGAAAACCTCCGGTCTACTAACCCTCTGCCACAAAACCGTCGTGTTCTGCTTTCCACCAGTCTGTCGCAGAGCAGTTGAAGACAACGAGCGAGTCGCCTCCGCTAAAGGTGAGTTCGTCCGCGTTCGCACACATGTAGTCGTACAGCGCTGTCGCGTGCACTTTATTCGGTTGGACATGACAGAAAATATATTTGAACAAAGGTCTGAGGGAGGAATCTGGTTTTACCACTATTCTTCATCGCCAGACCTTGGATGGATGTGCGACGATGAGCATATTTGTGTCAAACTCTGCACATGCATCATGACTGACAGAGCCAAATAGGACAGCATACCAAGATCCTCGCTGCGCTGCGCTGAGTAGGGATACAAGGATCTGATGCGATACTCTGGATGAAAATGAATCATGATCTACGTGTTGATCATCGTACCGACGTGTACGTTCCGTTGGAGACATCGACTCATCTGCTGTCCGGAGGTGTCATTCAGCGATGCGAATTTCAACCTGAACGGGGACGTTCCAAAAGACATTGGTAGTATTTATGAACCATTGGACGATGTGACTCGACAAGCACTGTCCACTCTACATGAATCCTATCCACACACTTTCTATCGCGTAGAGGGAGGAATACATGCAGTGGCGACTACAGGAACCTGTGATGTCGCAAGTGAGACAGATCCATCCCTACCAGATGGGCGGACTACTCACGACCCCGTCACAACAGAGCAACTTGCCCGTTGTGCATAGTCCGTCCGGAGGAGCGACTCCACAACCTACTGCAGTTCCCGCCTGCATGATCGGTTAATGAGATGGCTCAACAATCAAAGAGGCCCGGGTGATACCACCACTCACAATCGGGGGAGTTATGCAGCAAAAGCCTCGTTTCGAAGTTGGGCATTGTCCAGCGCAAACAGTGCCAGTGAAAACAACTAGCATAAGGACGAAAGAGGAGATGCGTGCAAACATGATTGAGAAGTGCTTGAATGGCAGGGATGAACCCATTTTATACGTTTGGAGCCTTTGCCTCAGTCAAGATTGATTGAATATAGTTGGGTTGACAAACACTTTTTAATATGCGATATCATCGAATGCTGACTGTACTGAGAAGCTCGAGAAATTGTGTCCCTTCCAAACCTGGCAAAACCTGTAAACTTATATAAGCCATATGGAGTGAAAGAAGACACTCCTGATCAAAAGTCATAGACAGAAAGCAGGAGGCGTCATTCAGTAATGAATTTCGACTTGAACGGGGACGTTCCAAAAGACACTGGGGTAGTATTTATGAACCGTTGGACGATTTGAGACTTGACAAGCACTGTCCACTCCACCCACTTTCTATCACATAGAGGGAGGAATACATTCAGTCTCGACTCCAGGAACCTGTGATGTCACAAATGAGACAGATCCATTCCTAGTAGATGGGCCAACTACTCACAACCAGGTTACAACAGAGTAAGTCGCCTGTTGTACATTGTCCGTCAGGAGGAGCGGCTGCACAGAGTGGTGCGATTCCGGCCTGCACAATTGGTCAACGATATGGCTCAACAAGAGGCCCAGGCAACACCACAACTCGCAATTGGGGGAGTTAAACAGCAAGCTGCTAGTTTCGAAGTTGGGCATTTTCCAGCGGAAGTGATGCCGGTGAGAATAACTAGCACAAGGACGAAAGAGGAGATGCGTGCGAACATGATTTGGAAGTGCTTGAATGGCAGAGGTGAGCCCATTTTATACGTTTGGAGTCTTTGCCTCAGTCAAGATTGGTTGAATATAGTTGTTGACAAACACTTTTTAATATGCGATATCATCAATCTCAACCGAATACTGACCGTACTGAGAAGCTCAAGAAGTTGTGTCCCTCCCAGATATATATAACCGTAAGGAGCGAAAGAAGACATTCCCGATCACACATCGTCAACCTGCATATCGCAGGCCTTCGGTGCACGGTCGTAGGGCCAAGTAGACGGCCCTCTCTCGACGAACAACGTCAGCAATGACTGCCAATCGCCTCGAAGGAAAAAGAACGCCAAAAAAAGGCTCAGATTCGTATCAATACGAATTTTGTGTCGAAGTCTATACATGGACATGAGCGTCAGAACCAAACAGAACGAAGATACATGCACCAAGATCCTCATTTCGTTGCGCTGGATAGGTGTACAGGGATCTGATGTGATACTACTCGGATGGTCGGATGGATGTTGGCATCAGCCTCCTCTTCCCGTCCCCCTCTGCAGTCATGGGAAGACAGTGCAGCTCCCGTTTGTCCGCGTCCGCAGCCAGAGCACTGTACCGAGTAGAGGAACGGCTGGTGGCGAGGGCGGATGAGTAATTGTAGGCACGGGTGGAGCAACGTCACCAACGGCCCTACCCAGAAGTCGCAGCACCACTTCGACCATTCGTGATGCGATATCGCTACGTTTATCCCTCGTCCCGACTTCTTCGTCGCTACTATCATCTCAGTCGTCATCACTTTCTTTCAGCGGAGTGGGATACGTTGGTTTCACCGCTGGTGGAATACCAGAGCATTTGGGTGGTCCCGGCACGGGTGGGGCAGTTGGAGGATGGAAGAAAGAATTTCCTTTTCTCGGGGCTGGAGCAGAAGCAGGATCTCCACCTTCCCGTATCAATTGATTAAACGGGTTGTTGCTCGGTTTGTCGCCAACCGAAGTTGAGACTGAGGCTGACTCCGATGCTGTGATTTTGAGGATGGTCTGTATCAATATAGAGCGATCGGCGAAAGCTGGTCGGACCCAAAGTTGGGATGAGCGTCGCCCGGTGGCACTGCCATCGTGTTTGCGCCCGTCCGGTGTGCACGAAGCAAAGGTATGCCAAGTTGGACGCTGGCGGCGAGGAAGGAGAAGGAGAGGCGCGTCGAGACACAATTGCATTGGTGACAGTGACCAATGAACGAGATGGCGGACTCGTTCCTCCACTCGTTCTCCTGCGCCTACGACGACGAAGACCCCGTGGACACAAGGCGTGGATATCATCGCTTAGTACTTTCGCAAACAAGCTCCAAGTTGGTATCGTTTCTTCACCGTCTCCTCTGGTTTGACACAACTATCGAAGACTGTCTCGTTCAAGAGAAAAGGGAAGTGGAGGGAGATACTGAGAGACAGGTCGTCGTCGATGCAAAGTCCAAAAAGGTGGGGACGCAGATCCCCCAGCGCAGAGTTGGATAATGTAGATTTGCAACCGCTGTATGTACGTCTGCCTACTCCAAGCATGAACAAATTATTATATAAAATACGCAGTCCCAACGTAGGGTATCAACGACGAAATCAAAACCGCCTACAACGGAAGCTCAGAAAGATGACAATGCAGTACACAGGACGAGGAGTAACTGTCCCACCAAGTCCATCAACGCAGAATGAATAGGGTAACGCATACATGTCCGGACTAATCCCTTGGACCACAGATAATGCGTGAGCGATCGTGCGACGACGAGGGATATCCATGCCTGTCCAGTCGTCCCTGTCAGAAAAAAGGAACGCGTAGAGCACGCGAGGCACGTACTGCAGAAGAAAAAGAGACGAGAGAGAAGATGGAAAACACGATGGGGATGTCGACCAGCCAAACATGTCCAAGATGGCCAAAAAGACGATTTCGATCGGGATGATGACCAGCACGAGGGTGGTCATGGCGAGCGGTTCCAACAGACTAGAAACAGAAGCGCGGTCTAGATGCGATGCAGCAGCATGTAGAGACGTCGGCAGACGCGAGATAAATATAGAGCCCACGCTGATTGAATCAGCGATGTGCGTACATTGACGTAAGGGAGAAGAGCAGACCGTTGATGACTACGGCACCTACGAGAGGGAAGCCGGGATAACGCGAGTCGAGCACGATGCCGGTCCCGCAACTGATGACCATGGCACCAAAGAGAGGCGTCCAGCCATGCCATATGAGGTCTCTTACGACGTCGTTGCCGCGGAGCGAACAAGGAGTATCACAATGATGAGTTACCTCGCGCGTGCCTCATACCGAGGTTCTTCTGCACCTTCTTCCTCCAGTTTGCGAAGGCGCGCTGCACGTTCTTCGCGACGTTTTCGGAGAGCGTCTTCCTGTTCCTGCGCTCTGATAGCCACTTCTTCAGGGTTTTCCTCGGGTTCAGCGGGGTACAGTAGCTGGTGGTGCAGGAACGACAGGAGTTGGAACCGGAGATGCAAGTGAGACTGAGGGCCTTGGTGTCTGGGTTAGGGTAGAAGCAGCCTGGTCGTAACCTTGATGGGTTAATTTGGGCACAGCCAAGGCGGCTGGAACTGGTGGACGTGCCGTCGTCGAAGGCGTCGGTGGAGAGCTTTTGCCTCCCCTCGATATCTCGGCTTCAAGATACTCCCTTCTTTGTTTTTCGTGTTCCTCGAACGGTCTCAATCCATACCGGCGACCGAGCACTCATAGCAACAGGTACACTGCATTTACGAGCCGCGAGCCCGCATGCGTTCGAGTTCGTCATGCAGATCGTGCAGCAAAGGCGTATGCTGGCTTTGGCGTCATACGCACGCAAAACCCTGTACAACGCTCAACCTTGACCAACACGTCTCTCCAGAATGAGGGGGATGGCGTCGCGCGACCTTGCCAGTGGGTGACGGTGGACGGGACACGCGCAGATCATCACAATCAAGATAGGCTGGCGGAGCCGCGTGTGTCTGTGATGTTTTTTTGGCGCTCGACTCGATCCGACGCGCCGCGATCAGACTCTTCGATCCACGTCCAGATTATGTACACGTGAGTATTAGCGGCCCGAAGCGTCCATCATGACGTTGACAAGCAAACAACTTGAAGGCAGATTCGGGCTAGGATGACGACCAAACACCGCATCTCGAGCGGTGCTCACAGCTCGGGCGTAAGCCTGAATGACATGATCCCAAATAGGATAGCAAGGATGAGGTGGATGA
>JBBPJL010000352.1:0-19686 GCA_038088675.1 Xanthoconium separans | reverse complement strand
TGCATGTGATCAACCTCAACGTTGATGAGGACAAGCTTTATGCTATACCATGCACCACACAAGGTTTACAGCTGGTGAATAATGAAGAGGTGCATCACAGCACACTACACCAGACCATGTGCAAACTCAGGCTGGGTCCTTTGGACAACATCAATGCAGTAGTTGTAAAATAGATGAAGGCAGCAATAGGTTGTCAAGCAGTCCAAGTGTCATGCCAGGTATGTAGTGCTGATGTGTTGCCCAATCATAATATAGTTTAGCTAACAGGGAGGAAAGTAGGGACAACCCAGCAATATGACTCTCACCAATGACCAGGCCACAGTAAACCCCTTGGTATGTGACATATATTCATGATTGAAGTGCAGACTGACAGTGATTGTGGGTACAGAATATGGGACTAAATGTATACATGCACAGGACACAGGCAACATCACATGAGTTGAGTACCATATCATCCAAACCCCTATAGTGAAAGGTCAAGCCTGAGATGAAGAATTGTGGCAAGTCCCAGGTATGTGTATTCAGTGATATATACCATGACACTTCAGAGATAACCAATTAATAGGCTATTGGAAAAATTGACAAGGGCAAATGAAAGGCCAAAGAGGTATTGATGGAAGACGTAACAGCAGGGATGGACCTCCATATAGCAAGTGTCTGAGATTCAAAGCATTGTAAGAGTAAAGGTTCTGTTTGACTATCATCGCCAAATGACTTACAAGAATTCGTAGCCACACCAATCATGGACACTATGTTATCAGGGATGACATGCCCAGTACACCCATGCAGGAGTGGACAGGCCTTGGAATCAGCATATATATATTCCATGGTTCAGTGACATCATAAGTGGAGACCTGCCATCTATCATGCATGCATTACACACAAAGTACTTTTAGGACCATGAGACAGTCAAATACATGTCTCATGCTGCTAGAGCACAGGATTGTATGTTTGACATATGTAAACTGGCCCATGCTAGTGGAGCTTGAGTATAATGAAAGAAGTGCAGGCACCCTTTGAAAATTGACACACAAGATTGATGATGCATTATCTAATGGCTGCATGGTTCTGGTCTGTGGATGGGAACCAATACCAGCACTGGACTTCATCCTGAATTATATCTGGATGGTCAGACCCACAATGTTGCAGAATGTAGTTGTTCAAAGTAATCATGTGAGATAGCAATGACAAAATTGGCATACTCATTGCATGATAGACACAAACTTGCAGGCAGAGGAACAGAAGAAAGGCAAGCATGCAAATCTCGCCAATGTCCATCACCACATCACAATCAAAGGCTTCATGGAGGCTGGAGACATGGAGGATGAGTGCCTAAACCTACTCAATCTCCCCAATATCCAAGCCAACATCCCAATCTTCCTCAGATAATTGCATGCATGATAGTCTTTGCATCCACACATTCCAAAAAAAATTCAGACCACTCTTGGACAACATACTCCTCATTGCCTTCCTACTCACAATCCTATTCTCACTCACTGGTGTACTGATGACAGGATCCCTCTTGAGTCTCATCCACTCTCAACATTGCTGTCATTTCACACACATAGTCTTTTGGCTCTTCAAGATATTAGCTTGTGCTTGTACCCTCAAGACTCCAAGGTCTCCTCTCCAGGACAGGACAGTACTATGCAGGGCTGATTGACTCACAGTACACTAGGTTGTATATGACTACTTCATCCCTTTCCACCACAGAACAGTTGTGACTACCTTCAATAGGGCACTAAGCATAACATGGGGATGGATATGAAAGCTCATCAAAAAGTCACAAGGAGTTGTTTGTTTATCAGAGCAATGAACATGCATCCCCCCAATCCCCCATTGGGCATTGTGCTGCTTCAGAAGGGCAACACATTGTAGATCAATCCACCATTTATATCAAGCCCTTCATATGACCCAAAACACACAGAATCCAGCCTCTAGGCAGCAATCATCTCATGTACATGCCTGAGCATGGCTTTATGTCAGGGGGCCATTTCCTTTCATTTAGCACATTGCATTTGATGGAGCTATTGAATGCATTTTACTCCTTTAAAGCGTAGGGAGAGGGCAAAGTGACTCAGGCATCACTGAGCACAAATGCAATGCATCTATCATTGAGTCAGTATGTGACCTGGATGCTGTTAGGTCTTTCAACCATTGCAAGAGATGAGAAACATAAGTGACACAGTTCAAGGGATTCTTACTTAACACATCTCCACAGGAGTGTTCTACAGAAGATCTCTAATTGCACTGGTCAGGCTTTTCAAGAGGATCAAGATGTATGTCACTGAGGAGACATTGGACCCAGCTCTAAAGAAAATGGATACAATGTGTACCAAAATGGCTGGGAAGTGCCAAGCAGTGAAAAAGATCATGACCAAACTCAAGACAACACTGCACATGATAGATATAGAGACTAAGTGGGCAAAAGGGCTTTGGTGGGACCCTGGGCTGATGTGTGACATCAAGGATGCTGTAGCCAAATTCATTGTTTGATACATATTTAACTCTTTCAACATGCTAAATCATCAACAACCATCAGCAGCACAGTTGGCAGTGCTGATGTCATTACTAAGTACAAATTATATATGCTGAACTGAGTTCAACAATGTCAAACCTGGTTTGGCAGCAATCAATACAGTGTCCCATGCATTGCAAACTTACTGAGGAGGATTGGGATTGTTGATATGTTGTCTGAAATGGCTGGCAAATGGACTGGGAGGTTGAGGTAGGCTGTCCACTGTGTTGCAGCAGTGATGGTGCTGACCCATCTGATTTCTGTTCATCTGTCCCAGTCACAATTGGTGCTCTAACTTCAATATGCCATCAATCTCTCTCAATCTTGTCCTGGACTTGGTTTGTCCTTGTGACCTCCTTATTGCTCAGGACATGGATGAAGAGAACTCCACTGCTAGCATGAATAAACACCATAACCCTGGATAATATATCAAAAGAAAAGAAGACTTAAGTGGAGCATATTATAAACACTACACACCATTAGATTGCTTCCTGGCAGAATGTTGCTATGATATAAACTGTGGTGGCTTAAGGCCACCCAAGCACATCAACCACATGCACCACCTCCACCACAAAGATAACTGTGACTGCAATGACTTGGCCCTCATAGTGGGATCCCCACCATGATTGTATCAATGACATAGCTGTGACAGTGTACCCATTTTTGACATATTGTCTTTAGCTATCATATCCCAGAAATGTTTAACCCCAAGCCCCAAGTCCCAAACTCTGTCACCCTGCACACCACTCTGTCTCAACCCCTTCAGACTTTTGTTACTCTGCTTGGAGTTTATACTATGTTCTTGTAACTAATCTGTGCCTCACCTAATGTTGCACTGCCCTGACAAAGTGCAACTCTGGGCACACCTCCAGCCTTTTGATAACCATACATTCTTAACTTTGCATACTTACTAAGATTGTTTGTCATAACCCTGAATGTACTCTATTCAGTTCTCCAAGTATTTGAACCTCTGTACTTTGTACCTTCAGCCCTCAGTTCAAATATCAATTTAGTTTCTATTCAACTCTGCTTAAGTCTTGGACTCTCCTCTGATCTTGCCAATTGACTTTGTTGCTTGCAACATGAAGTCCCTCCTTGATTCCCCACCCCTGAACTCTGATCCCTGAAACCCTGAACCTACCCAGAACTTCCAGTAAGGGCATGACATTCCACCTGAATTGTCTTTACCAAAAGGTTCACTATACACCACCAGGTCATATGCAACCACCTATCCAGAAAAAGGTGATCTACTTCGATTGTTACCAATGCTGGAGGTGTCAAAGGATGCCACAGGTAAGAAATGATTACATGCTGCAGGGGGACAACATCATCAGCATGCCCTTGCGGCTTAGGTGCTGTGGAGGGCTGACATTTTGTCACATTTTCTAGTACCTAAGCATTGAACTAAGTTGGGTGGATGTTCTATCAATGTCATTGTGGTCTGTAAGCCTACTATGTCAATGTGATGGTGTTTTACAGGTGGGCTTTGTCTTCAAGGCAGTGTGAGACATGCTGTTATGGATTTACGGTTCACCAGCAGTACCACCAGATTGGACCACTTCATTCATTTTCTTCACCTTTCCTCGATGGACAGGGACACCATGATCTCAAGACTCTGGCAGAAGCCTTACCTTTCATGACAGTACTCAGGGAGTACTTCCAACGTCGTTGTCCATGGCTATGGACACCAGGAGTTGCCATACTCTCGCTTATGGCCAAACTGTTGTGCTCTAGACATCTTGGTCATAGATGGTCTAGTATGGCTCTTCCTAAAGATGGATACCTGCTCTCCTAGTCAATCTCTGAGCACTCTGCCTTCCCCTCATTATCCCACTCCTTGCTAGATGCAGGAGTATGACTTATCACGACCCGGGCTGTTCCTACAGCCACTGTACAAGCCACGCAGAACCCCTTGTCTGCATATGGCACTAGATGCGCTCCTGATCAGCTGCTGATCCTAATACTGATCCTCATCACCCCAAGACAGCGGATCTCCATTTGATCCTTCCTCAGTTTCTGATGGGATCCCATTTTTGATCTCCCATCACATGTATGCCCAATGGACTCTATAGCCATATAGGGCATGTTTCACTCTTTGATCCTTTGATCCCGTTGATCCTCTTCCAATCTTCATGACAGTGGGACTCCTCTTTGATCCCTTTGCTCCTTCCCAATGTAGGAAGCTTGTTTGATCCTTCATGGATCACCCTTTGCTCTGATGGTCTGTGCACCATCAGTTCACAGTAAGTTTGTTCAGTGGTAGCTTTAAGCTAGTTCTTGTTACACTTACTGTGAGCCTATGCCCTAGTGAAGTTAGTCGCAACCGTTCATGGAAGGAGAAATGAAGCATAAGTGAGATTATGATGACTCTTGGTGTGTCCTATGATGAGGACGATGATGACAGTATTCCCTGAATACTGGTATATGTGGTAAGGCTTCTGCCAGAGCCTTGAGGTAACATGGTCCCTGTCCACCGAGGAAGGTAAAGAAGAAAGAATAAAGTGGTCTGGTCCAGTGGTGTTGCCAGTGAACCGTAAAATCATAACACCAAGCCTTGTTGTCTCACCAAAGCAACAAGGGAAAAGGGGCAAGGGTAGTTACTTAGAGTACAGTAGGCACTTTATACTGCAAATCAAATGCATTTTGCTTTATGCTACTGGATATTCAGCAGAAATCCAACACCTGCATGACATTCCAGAAGCATTACCTCAATCAAAGCTGTGAGCCGCATGTGCACTTGGCTATTGTGGTTTCATGTATAAGAGAATGGTAACAGTACCTCACCAACTTCTCTTCTACCTCTTTACCCAATGCTGACCACCACCATCAAATTTCATGGTGAGGTGTACGATCACCACACAACAATTGCAAATCTTCCCTTACCAGTGTGGCAGCCAAAACCTTACCTTCTACAAGTGCCCATATCAACCAAGGGGAATCTTTCATGCATCAACCTCATTCTCAGGTCATGCTCAGCTTTATAGGCAGCATCATCATGAAGAAGGAATACTGCAACTTCTGCAGCAATCTGGTTGAGAATGCAAGCAAGTGGACTGATTGTGGCACTTTGATGTGCCACCAGCTTGAGAGGGGTGGCTCAGGGTTGCATTTCCTATGACACAGTAAAGCCTGGAAGCTCAGGAATGGCCTTCCACTGCATCATCTGCCACCACAGGAAGGGAGTATGTAGTCAGGACCTTCCAGTAAGATTTCTCTCTTATTCCCAGCCTTTCCATCTGATCGTATTCCCCACAGTATAAATTCATTGGTTATAGCAGCAGAAGAAGGTCCAAGCTCACGTGGCCTATGGTTCTGGTGACCTCTGAGATGCTCCAGAGAGCTCCTTCCTTCCCATGGCACACACTCTCAGCCTCAAACACTAGTACTACACTCAATTGGAGAACATATATGCCCCATCCTTCAGACAACTTTTTCATTCATAGGCCTGACCATTCACTTGGATTCATTATTTAGGCAGCACATCAATGGATATCAAGCTCAACATTGTTATAGTTCAAGGTCATCCCAGGAATCCTTTGATCACTCTCTACAAGAAGATTCCCACTTTGGATTAAAAGCACATGATGTGCCATGAAAATGGCCAGTTGCTTTTGGATTTGGGCATGTTTTATCATCCAGATCCTGTAGACAATCAGCCTCTGATCGGCCTCTGGAAGCTCAATTCCATTCATGCCTTCTATGCAAAGGCAGGAATGAACAATCTTTAGGAATTCAATATATATATCATGCATTGACATGGTGGTCTGCAGGCTACCATGGAAAGTGTTCGGAGAAAAGCTGTTGAACTTACCTTTTGGTCCACATACAACCTTTTCTTTAAGGCATTCCATAGGTCAGGTCAATAGAAGAAGTTCTGTAGAGATCCAGAGGCTTATGCAAACACTGCAGTATTTCAGCAGACCTGCCATGAATTTATCAATATCTATCATGGCACCAAGATGAAAAGCTTTGGAATTTGGGAGGAAATTTGAGGAAGCAGCTTTGCAATCATGAAGGCTTTGAAATCAATTTGGAATAAGGTTGATGTAAGATCTCTGTATTTTCAAGGCTATCTACAATCCTGAACTGTCTTATTCTCAAGGCTGAAAAGTATCTAGATTCAAACTCTATTCTCTGGAATCCTTCCAACACTTACTGCCATGTGAATCAAGGAACTGTGATTTTTCCAGATCATTTCTTCAAAAGGTCACAACTGAACTATGAGAACGTGACCAGCATTATCATCCATCTCCTTCGGAACATGACATTTTCCATACATATAGTCTCATGGTATACATATACAAATGTGTGCATGATATACATAAGTATGTTGCACACAATATGTATTTACAGTTCACAATGATGGTACACAAATAATACTATAGTAGACTCTGGTTCCCACTACCTGCAAGGACTCTTGTCTGCACAGGTAAACACATGGGTGTCCCATTGCTGACACATACCCTGGGTCATCACTGATGACATAGTCATGGTGATGTGGATGATGCTGCAACTATGTGGTTGGGGTGGTGGTGGGGGTGATGCCACAGAGACTTTGTTGATAACAGGAACACTGTCATGGCTATGACAATGACACAGTTGTTGTGGTTCAAGGGCTGTGTCATCATAGTCACAGTCATTATGGTGGTGGTATCACCACTGGTGGATGTTCCACCATCAACACCTGGTAGTAGAAAGTGTGGAGTGCACACATTATCATTGTTGTTGTCGTGACAGGCTCTTGTCACTCTATTGTTGCCTGCACCACAGTCAGATTCTGATGTGGTGCTGTGTACATTGCACTTGTTATCATTGTGTTGTGTTGACTTGACTGGAAGCAGTGCATTGGAGTGCACTAGGCAACCTTGAGGCGCTTGTGATCAATGAGGTGACTGGGTCTATTCCCATGATCTAACTTTCCTTGGAAACTCTGCCAGAACAGGAGTCCTTGTAGAGAGCAGGAACCAGCTTCTGTAGTACATACATATTGTGTGAGACTGTGTGTGAGAATAAATAACCATTTGGAGCATCATATTTTTACCAAAGAATGGTGAATGGTCCTGGGCAATGCCAGTTCACATAATGGATGCCTGGTCAAGGGGTCTGGATGTTACCTTGCACAAAGCTACAGAAAATAAGCACCTGGATCTCAAATGGTACAGTGAAGGTAAAGTTGGAAAGCACCCCAAAGTGCAGAGATAACCAGATGAAATGACTCAAATGGCAACATAAGCCAGGGTGGTAGGAACATTCTTGCTGTTCTTGTAACTGACAGAATGCAATTGGATGGGCAGAACAAGTAATGATCACAAGGATGGAGTCCCATATCCACAGTGGCCCCTACAAAGGAGTTCATGCAATTTTGAGAGTTCACATGCCAATGGTCTTCTGGCATGAATGGTTTTTGACATTATATAGGAAATAATGGTGGCACATAGTAACAACAAGAAATTAGCACACTTGCTTGCAAACATTTGGTCATCCAGTCATATAGGCCCTCCTAAGCAAGAAGAGAGGGCCCTGAAACTGTATTTCTATTTTTGCTTGATAGCTATACAACATAAAAGAATGTGCAGCAATAAACTATTTCCAGATGGAACAAGAACCCTTTCAACCAATGATGGATCAAAAAAGTTTATACAGAACATGGAGGTAAGGCAGTGGGGACACTAAAAGAGCATTGACTATGTGGCATTTAGTTTGATAGCCAGAAACACTCCTTTGACTCTGCTGGATACAGTATGGAATAAAGCAGAAGGATAACAACACAATACAAAGGGTTATCCAAGAGTCACAAGTCATGATCAGTGGTTTGAGTGGGTCCTGAGTGGGACTCTACAGAATTTGTGTGGCCACCACTTCCCCAAGATGTTCAGCTTGAGATCACACCAAGATGGCTTGAAGTGCGGAGAGTGAAGAAGAAGCACAAACGAAAAGGTGAGTATTCCATCTACATGTCTTCGAAATAACTTTACCCACTTGAGATCCACAATACATCTAAGGCACATCATGGCCATTAGCTAGAATTGTTATGGATTCACAGTTCACCAGCAGTACCACCGGACCAGACCAGTTTATTCTTTCTTCATCTTTCCTAACAGACAGGGATACCACTACCTTAAGGCTCTGGTAGAAGCCTTACCCCTTGTACCAGTACTCAGGGAGTACTACCAATGTTGTCATCCATGCCTATGGACACCAGGAGTCGCCATACTGTTGCTTATGGCCAACCCATGTTCTCTCTAGACATCTTGGTCATAGATGATCTAGCAAGATGTTATGGCCACAGTCCAATGGACTTAGTCGTTTCTTTCTTTCTCTCTTATCTTATCTTCTCATCTTATCATATTGGACTGATCACTTACTGATCAATCCCTTCTGCTCTTCACTTGGGCCTCATGGGATGCTCTTTCTCTTTCACCTTTCATATGCACTCATGGATGCATATCTCACCCTTTTATTTATCTAGATCCAAGGGATCTTCCATCCTACCCACTGCCATGCGTGATGGGTATGTCTCTCATATCCTATAAGGCAGTACTTCCATTCTGCCACACCTCATGTCAGACACACACATCAGGCATGTTCACACTTCCATTCATCTTCCATGGCTATGCGCCTCATGGACTCAGCATGTCATGCCTCACCATTTCCTCATGTATTTACTATGTATACCCATGTATCGGTAGATTAGGGCCAAACATGGCCAAACCCCCATGTAGTATATAAACCCCATGAATCCATCGGCCAGAGGGCAGTCTTGTTCTCTTGGTCTTTCCCAGCCAAAGACATCATACTCCCCTCTGTCTTTCATTCACAAGTTATAACCTAAGTGCTACACCTTAAGTGGTGGAAGGCTGGTTGTTTCACAAGACTCACCTGAAGATGAACAGTCAAACACAGAAGTCCTCCATCTTCCCTTTGTTATCCCAACTCCTTCTGAGTAGGAGTACAAACCGTTACAACCAGAGCTATTCTTATAGCCATTGTACAACCATGCAGAACCCCTCGTCTGCATATGGCACTAGATGCATTCCTGATCATCTGTTGATCATTCCATGCCTCTTCATCTTCTGGCTCTTCAAGGCATTAGCTTGCACTTGTACCCTCAAAACTCCACTTCGGTCTTGCACGTCCTTGCTCAACCTCTTTCATCAAGAGACAGTACTTCACAGGGCTGGCTGGTTCGCAGTACACTAGGTTGTATCACTACTTACTTCACTTCTCTATCACGAATGGTTGCGACTAACTTCACTAGGGCACAGGCTCGCAGTAAGCGTAACAAGAATAGAGACTGTTAAGGAAGCAGAAGACTGGATCACCCCCCTCCTGGCTCCTAAGCATCCAGGGTAAAGAGAAAGAGATACTGTGGGAAGGATTAGAAGAAACCCATTCTTCCAAGTCTTCTGCTCCAAAGGTGGGCACACTAACAATACTTTGAAGTATTCTTGAATAGTTCTTTGAAGGTCTGCAATTCATACAAGACCCATGGGTCAGACTGCTTCTTGGATTCAAGTGCTGATGGCCAGAAATGGGCATGTCAGCCATGCATTGTGGCCAAGACTCACTGCAAGGTAGAAGGTGCCAGTCAAAGACAAGAATTGACATCAGAGATCAATGTTATGGAGAATGAATTAAGATATTTGAAGGCAGTAGATGGGTCCAAAGCATAAAGAGTGATGTAGCACAATCTGCACATGTATGTACTATATATAGAACAGTGAAACACTTTTATCTTATTTGGATATGACAGGCAAAAAGAATAAGTAACCAACTTGGTCATTGAGATTGAACTACACTAAGGCACAGCCCAACACAACCCAAAGATGATTGTCACAAAATGGAAGGTGTGAAGAAAATAACAAGCCACACATCTGTGATTGTCCAAGGTTAGATGCCCTCACTCCAGCTGGAGTTTTCCAAGCCTTGCATTGCTATGTTGTTTGAAGGGGATCTCAGATTCTGGTGCATATGGGCTGATGGATGCATCTTTGCAGCCAATTATGATCAGAATGACCATGCATGGCAACCATATCACAATGTCACCACAATGGAAAAGTTTGTCAAGCAAGTGGAAAACCCCAATGTCTGTGGGAACTTCCTTGACAGGAAAGACCTGAATCAATTGCCTCCAATGTGGGCAAAGCCCCTCTTTCATTCAAACACTAGATAAAAGAAAACAGTCCACCTTAAGTGGTTTAAAAAGGTAGGGAACAGTAACCCCCTTCAGGTCCAGGAGTTGTTGCTGTAACAGTGGTAGGCAGTGATACCATAACTGCCAAGCACATTTGTGTGTTTCACCTAGTTCCTTCATGTTTTTCACAATTACTAGAGCATGCACTCTACATCCTATGAGAATACAGTCCATAATGCTTGTCCATAGACATCAGAAATGGACTGTTAAGATGGTAACTGTGTGTTTGGTGCTGGTGAGGTAGTGTCACCATTCTTTCAGGGCATGGATGAATGCAAGGAGTTCCCTATCATACATATCATAGTTTCTTTCTGCTTCGGAAACAATTTTTGATAGGTAATATGAGTATAGCCCCTATTGTTATCAGGAAAGTGTCTGTCATTAGGGTGAATGGTTTTGTAACATTGGGCATGATGAGAACTGGTCATCAGAGAAAGGTGTCTCATAGTTTTTCAAAGGCTTTCTGGTGGGTAGGTGTCCATTCCCACTTTGTAACTTATCAGGTTAGGTTATTGTGTGGATGAGTGATGTCAGAGAACCTGGGGATGAATTTGCAGTAGAAGTTGCAGAATCCTAGAAAGGATTGTACTGCAGTAACTAATTGGGATGGCTTTCAATCCCAGATCACATCAACCTTGGTTTTGTCCATCTGGACCTTTCAATTTTGTACCACCATTCCAAGGTATTCTATTTCTTGGGTAGGTCTTACCCTTCATATAAGTACTCTGGGAGTACTATCAACATTGTCGTCCATATGTATCTATGGACATCCTCTGCAGTTGCCATGCTCTCGCTCATGACCAATTGTTGTTCTCTAGATATCTTGGTCATAGATGGTCTAGCAAGACTCTCCCTGAAGACAGCCATCTTCCCCTCATTATCACACTCCTTGCTGAGCACAAAAGTACAACTTGTCATGACCCAGGCTGTTTCTACAGCCACTGTATAACTGTGCAGAACCCCTTGTCTGCTTACAGCCTAGATGCATTTCCAATCATCTATTGATTCTGTCATGGACCCTCATTGATCCAAGACAGCAGATCTCTATTTGATCCTTTCTTATGTTCCTAATGGGATGCTATTCTTGATCTCCCATCACTTGCATGCCTGATGGACTCTATAGCCATATAGGGCATGTTTCACCTTCTGATCCTTTCAATCCCATTGATTCTCTTCCAATCTTCATGACAGTGAGACTTCCTTTTGATGCCTTCATTCCTTCCCAATGTGGGAAGCCTATTTGATCCTTCCAGGATCACCCTTTGCCCTGATGGTCTGTGCACCCTTAGGATCCAGTATATATAGGGCTACACTTGTATCATTGTAGTTCCAAGCTAGTTCTATGCCAGAATACCTACTTATATTGCTACTGCAACTCCTTGTTGCCTCTTACTCACCATCCTATTCTCGCTTACTGGTGTACTGGTGACAGGATCCCTCTTAAGTCTCATCCACTTTTGATATCTGTTATGAAAATCCACGGTTCACCAGCAATACCACCAGACCGGACCAATTCATTCATTTTCTTCACCTTTCCTCGACAGACAGGGACCATGTCTACCCCTAGGCTCGGGCAGAAGCCTTACCATGCGTACCAGTACTCTGGGAGTACTACCATCATCGTCCTCATCATAGGACATCTCAGAAGTCGCCATACTCTCGCTTATGGTCCAACCCTGGTTCTCTAGATGTCTTGGTCATAGATGGTCTAGCAAGACCTACCCTGAAGATGGACACCTGTTCCTAGCCACTCCTGGAACCCTCCGCCTTCCCCTCATTATCCCACTGACCTGCACGAAAAAGAAATCATGCGTAATCATGACACTATCAATTTTCGAATCTGACACCCATAAATGTAATCATGACACTATCAATTTTCGAATCTGACACCCATAAATGTAATCATGAGTATTGCACTCATGAAATCAAGTGGGATCATAAGCCTAGTCACACTACTCCCAAGCCAGCAGTATCTGACCAAGACTTTGACACGATGGTTGAGCAGCTGCAAAAGATGGAAATAAAGGCTAATCTTGCTAAAGCATACTGTCAGGCACTAGAGAATGAATCTATGCTAGCCACGACCCTCAAGAAGCTGAAGCGGGAATCATGTGGACATTGTCACCCGAAGGAGTGTGAAAAGAAGACCACATTGCTGCCACCAGCCAAGCCTGCCAAGAAGATCCTAGGAACCCCCATTGACCAAGATCTGTTACACTTACCATGACAACTGGAGTAAACACAGTTGTAGAGGGCAAGACAAAGAGCGAGCAATGTTCTGTTTGATAGTTGACAACCCAAGTGGAGTGAAGTCGTCAATGTCGCACTCAATCCTAAGAGTAGGATCCTCTTGTGACGACGCGAAGTCCTAGTTCTTCGCTTAGAGAAGAAAAGGGGACATGAGCGAGAAGGAGGAACTTCAGGCTAGTGGAACTCCAGCTAAACGTATAAATTGCGTAGAACTAGATTACTGTTACAACTACAAAGCTCGAGTATTTATACGATGCGAGATTTAGCACAGACCATCGGGTCCCATAGGAAAAGTAAGTGTTCCACTAGTCAGAACAAGATGGATGAAAAGGAATTGGAAAGAAAACGGAATCCCGCTGTCCGGAAGAGCAGAATATCAGTGAGCGGGAAGAAACAGAGTCATACTCGGAGTAAACCACCAAGTGACAATACAGCATCATATGGGAAGAACAGGAAGACATCAGATGGGAGCGGCCCCATTGTGAGGAGAGAATGAGTCCGAAGTAAAGCAAGGAAAAATGAACGTGCCATAAAGAAAACTGTAACAAGATCAATGCAAAGGATGCAGATCATGTAAACACTGGACTGGAGAATGCCCTGCCATCAACCACTTAGTTGATATTGGGAGATTGGTACACAACTCGGAAAGAAGACTTATGATACCAGGATCTAGGTACCCACTTAGGCGACAACCTCATCAGACACTAGTTAAAGCCTATCAGGAAGCTAATGACACATCTGAGAATACTCAGGAAGTACATCACTCAAACTTAGCTACAGTATGTACAACACGCAGATCAAGCTTCTATCTGGTCCCAGAAGTATCAGACCGTGACAATGTTGATTACGACTATGAATACAATGAGTACACTACTGACTACCCTAGTGACACTGACAAAGGTGTACACATGTATGCAGCCAGCTACTGAGCCGTGTATGCAGCTGAACAACCCACCAAGGATGATCGCACCCGCCCGAGACAACAGGTCATGGACGGTGTGTATATGCCTGGAAAACGAGAGCGGCAAGAGGCTAATCAGCAAAGCTGATCAGTGAACTGAGCACCGCCAAGAAACGAGGTGATACTCACTGAAAACAATAACCCTACCATTCCCGGACCCGAAAATGCATGCAACAAGTGCACCAGGCCCGAACGAGATCAGAAAAGCGTTGGGAATGACAGAAAACCTGAGTGACCATCAGAAAGTCAGTCACAAAATGAGAAAAGGAATGATGGCACATCATTAGAACCACAGAACACACCAATACCAGGTAAACCCCGATAAGACCCCCGACAACCACTGCCGAGAGTAGCGCCCCAAAGGTGGGACCAAGATGGCGACGTCGAGATGAAGGACAAGACAAGAGGGGAGAGTAGCAGTAAGAACTGGCAAGCCAGAGAAATGGATAAGAAGGAACGTACCTCAAGTTCAAACCCCGCTTCAGGTACCATCGCATCAGGTAAAATCAAGGGCGTAAAGCCGCCCTACACAAGGTGATCAGATCTGTCCATAAGTAGCAATACATGAGACGTTCTGAATAAAATACTATGTGCACCTGTAAACCTCACAGCAGGTGAAGTACTAGGAAACTAGAAAGAGCTGAGCGTGATGCTTATTGATCAGCTACGACCGAAGGCGATAAGCACAAATAACTTACCGAATGTGGCATCACATCACATCTCAGCTAACACATCAAACTTGACACCGCCTGGAGAACCACTTCTCCAAATAAATGTCTGAATCAGGAATAGCTCACAAACAGCTGAAGCTGTTATTGACTCTGGGAGTGAGGTAAACCTACTGTGCTGAGATGTATGGCAGCAAGTAGTTGGTATACCCGCTGATATGGGCGCAAGTATTACTCTACATGATGCTAGTGGAGGGGAGACTATACAACGAGGCTACATACCTGATCTAAATATTATAGTTGGGTTCCTCAAAACTCAAGCCGATTTCTGGCTGTCCGATACATGCCTGCCTGATGCCCTGCTCGGCTGAGGCTGGCAGAGATGAAACCTAGCATCAATACATGAACACAAGGATGGAACATACCTACAGTTCTCAAATATCAATGACAAAAAAGGACATACCATGGAAACAGCAGTAGCACTGCCCTACAGTCAAACCAAATTGGGTAATATGCTAAGTGGTGTCACACCGAGCCGAAATGTCAGAATCACCATACATTACGCACATGTAGCAACATCGCAAGAGTTGACAAACCAGCCAGTGGAGATGAATGTCGACAAGGATGGAGAAGATCCTGAGCAGATGGAAATATGGTCAAATGTAGCTACAGTAGGGACAGAGGAAGAGTATAAATACAAGGAGATCGACTACGATGAGTGGTCAGGAGAGCACACCATGCCTCTGGTGCACTCCAAACCCTATGCCACCTTCTTCCAACCAAACCCAAACTTCTGTCTTGCCCGCACTGCCAACTTTGTCTATCCCAACACTGGGGTAGGCAACCCGCTCACTGCTATCCATCACCCCTTCGGCAACAATCAGGCTGATTACCTCATTCTGAACCCTGTGCAACACGTGGCCCTCCATGACATCATCACTAATGTGGAGGACAACTACATGTTGGCATACTTCATGCCGGCTGAGCTGCCACCAGTAGCCGAGTGCCACGGTCAGAAAATCGTCCTGCCCACCACGCCCCTTCCATGCAATGCTCACTTAATCTGATCCCCTACCCACTTTGCCATCTATACGTGTAAACAGCGCCCTGCTCCTACTACCCTCGAGCCCATCCCCTTCATTCCCAGATACACCCAGCACTATGAACTCGAAGTCCTAGGTCACCTCGCAGGTGGACTACCTCGCTTGGAACAGATAAACAAGTGGAGTAGCAACTCAGACGCTTACATCCCAAAGCCACTCCCCAACACTGAAGACGAGCGCAGCACCAAGAAATGGTGCCCAGGGAAAGACATTGAAGGGATAAGTACCCTTACTCTCACATATCCACCCACCCCTAGCCCAAACTCGGAGTTGAAGCACAAACCCACGGGAGGGGCAGGTACGACTCAGTCAACGAGCTTGTACACACACTCTGACACACCCCATGCAGACGCCAAGGAATCGCTTGCTGTCCAGAGCAAGGTACAGCACCCGGCCTCTATATTCAGGGCCCTCTGCAAGAAACCCTCACTGGTGACCCTTCGCATACCATCACTGAATCCCTCAAACAACTTGGACAGCTCAATGTCCAGCGGGGGCATGTTTGCCGACGATTGGGTGAATGACACAGACAATGGCTCCAACTATTCACCTCCTGCAGCAGATCTCATGCTGCATTCAACCCTGGAGAGCCTTCGTCAAGAACTGCCTCCCCAGGCCTACAACTACCACGGACACTCCACCATTGACCCACTTAAGGCGCGTGGTCACACTGCTGAACGACTAACCTCCATCCCATATGTAGATGATGGATTCAATGGGGAATCCTGCTTTCGCAAGCCAAATGCAATGCCTCACCACCTCAGCACTGCTTGAGTATGAGCCAACCTACACCCCACCCCCATTTAGTGGCCAATTCCCCAGCTTATTCTGCATTTCCACCACCCTCCACCTAAACGCACACTCCGTGCGCTGGAGGAATACCAACGCAAGCACTGCAAGGACGGTGATGACAATCACGCTGTCGAACTTTCCCACTACCCTCCCATGATTTATTATGGGCAGGAATCTACCTATGACCTACATGTCTACAGATCCAAAGGTGACCCACGTGACCTAATCCCCGAGCTCATCGCCCTGCGCAAGGCAGTGATAAATGCCATCCAGGAAGTCCATGTGGCACTGACACCTAACCAATCTGCAGAATGCCAAACGCCATACCTGACAGTATACGCTTTCAGCGGCAACGAGTTCGCCTGAGTGTATGTGCACTGAGGTGAGTTTATCCAACAGATCGCTCCCTCAGCAAACCCCCTCCTTACCCTTGATGAATTGGGATTCATGCGCAGTGCCAGCAGCATATTCCAGTTCCACAGTAAACTCAGCATTGCCAAGGGAATCGACTCAATCTTACAGATGGCTTTACCCAATGAAGACTACATTGCAATGCTGTTGCATTCAAACATGCTGGACGACTGTAGGGGTCAGGTAAAGAGTAACCAGAGGGACCATGAGTCACGCATCCAATTGCTTGCTCACCTAGCTTCCCATCTACACACCAAGCAAGACCAGTACTACAACACATACAGAGGCGGCAAACTCGCTAGCCTGCCGCATGTACCCCCACTAGGCACGTCGATTACCACCAGCTGAATATCGCATGTGTACCTACAACTAGAATCACCTTGTATCTGGTTTGCAAACTTTTACTTACTCTTCATGCTCAATTTCTTGACAGGGTGGACAACTTGTGTCCGGCCCCATCCATTTTGGATGGGCGATAAACCCCTTTAGCCCACATTGATTGCTGATTTCCATTTCCACTCGTAGACTCACGATACCTAGCTATGTACGAGTCTCACCTTGCTTACACATGGACTATACTCTAATAGTCGCATGTACCCATGTACTACACTTAACAAGTCCCCTTTTTGTTTCTGATTGACCTGCTACTGTGTGATAGTCTCCAACAGACTAAACAATCTGAAGGACTACATAGCAGGCTAGCAACTCAGTAACTAAACACTTGCACAGTAAGCTGCATTCCAGTGACACTCAACACCGCCACACCCACAACCATCCAATCACGTCACACGTCACATTAACTACCTGGTGACAGCTGACAGCTGTCATCCCGGTTTGGCTACTTGTACCCCCCCCTACAATCCACCTTCAATGGAGAAGGAGGAACCCACAACCCCACTGTACTTAATTACTGTAGTGATCATACCAGTTGATACTACATACATTAGTATAGTGCACATCCCTATAAGATATGAGGGAACATTACATAGCAACGAATACGTACACAACACAAATTGCAGCAAGCGACATCGCTGTCCACACGCTGCAAAGTCTAGCCCAACCTTAAGCGAAGGGTCCAACTGCTATAAAACATCATCTTACCCCCTACTGCCACTTGGGGAGTGATTCGCCCATCCCCCCATGTCCACAGGCAATACAGTACATTGAATGGAAAAAGCAACCACCCTGCTAAAACCTTTGCATACCAATAGGTGTACTGGTTTATCTGTCAACTTGGGAAGTGTCAGATAATGCTACCACTGATCAAGGGAAGCTCAGTGGGACTCAGCTCACCAGTATCGCTGTGAGTACCACACTCAACTCACCCCTCCATCATTAACCACAGTCATTCATGTAGCTGTTGGCGGCTATCCTTGCCCCAACTATGGGACCCGGTATCATACCCTCCCCCCTACTATCACAGCTATGAATTCACCAAGGGTGCATCAGATGGAGAGGAACCTACACGCACCTGAGGGATATACCTCACTAACTCATTCCTTATGTATGCACACACTTGGTACCATAGTCATCTTACATTTGCATTGTACAGGGAAATAGAGTAACTTGGGTGAACATCTGTCCGATTGTCCAACCGTCCACCGCTAGTGCCAACCACTACAAATCATTCCATTCCCTGCACCTAGCACAGTGAACACACACTGGCATTCGCCCATCATGTCATGTACATGCAATGTAAGACCAGTACAGTACCTGAAAGCAACCTTCCAAACACATTACAAAATCCGTCTGGCATTCAGCCCTAATGTGTGATGTAAGTCCAGGAACAGACAACATAACTCTACGGCCATAGGTAGACCTGTTATTGAAGGACCAGAACCTTATAGCAGTGTGTTCTACCTAGTGTAAGCCCTAACAGAGTAACATAACAGCCTTGATCTCTACCTGTAAGTCTAGACTCCCAATGTGCAAGTGATTAGCCATTAGCATAGACTCATCTTGGAGCTGTCTAACACACACAATTGGTGTCGCACAGTCCAGTAAGTCTAACCCCTGATTGGGAACGCAATAAGCAACTACATATGTATAAGACCAATACCACACCACAACCCTAGCTTGGCAGTAGTGACACTCCATAAGACTACTCTACAGATAGACTAGCAGCCACAGTGCACTAGGTGTAAGCCCAATAAGATAGGTACACCACCATAACACTAGAGTTACTGCATGGAGCACATCTAGTAGTTATAACACCATCAGCTCAAGACTTCTCAAATTTCTGCAAAGCACATCAAGAAGCACACTTACTACAATCTTACCTCATCATTGCTATATGATGACAGCATATCATCTGGACCCTGGATCAATCGGACAACTCACAAACTCACCAGAACATTCTACCCACCCATCACACCAAGTGTATGGAGCCTACAAGCATGTAGCCATGCGATGCAAACCCATCTCTCAACAAATTTCCTTGGAGTTCAAAGTCACAAGGACCATTCCCTATGACCCTCTGTTGACATTGACTCCCCCTGACATCCATTTTGGAAATGTCACCCCTACTCACAAATTCACCCATGAGCACATTGACAAACTTTTAGAGGACATGACATCTGAAGACTTTCTATGGCCTGAGGAAAGGCAACTCTTCATATATGTGCTTATCGAAAATGAAGCAGCCATTGCCTATGAGGATGAAGACAAGGGAACACTGAAAGAAACATACTTCAGCCCTTACAAGATCCCTCATGTACCTCACAAGCCCTGGCAGGAAAGGAATATCCCTATCCCACCTGGTCTAAGGGATAAAGTTGTTGACTTACTTT
>JBBPJL010000351.1:0-19699 GCA_038088675.1 Xanthoconium separans | reverse complement strand
GTAGGCCCTCAGCACGCCGACGTTCACGTTGCCTTATCACAAGGCCAGTTTCGCGCTCGTCGGGCGAGAGCACCTCAAGCAAGCAACAGAACGTCCGAGGGAGGTCTTGCTTCTCCACGTACTCGAAACATGGCTTAATCGACGAGGGATCATTAGCAGTCGACAAACACAACTTGACATCATTGATATTGACATACGACGGAAAAGACGGCACGACGGTCGACGTCGTACAAGATGCTATGACTAATCGATAGTCGTTGTACGTGCACGTTGATTCTTTGCAAGACGTATTCCCGGATGAAACTATGCTTGATCTTGAGAAGAAATAAACTGAATGCAAGCAACATGATCCTTGGATGTGGGTGAGGTTTGGATTGGCATCACGATACACGACCGAATTCCGATACGGGCACTGGTGATGATCTGGGTCTTTTATCCTCCAACAGATTGTCGCGAAGATGAGGGAGGGACAGACCTCGTTGATAGTTCATCGAGAACTTCAATGTGGGTGATGAGTGCGTTGAGCGATAGCACAAGCGCCGAAGACACGAGGTGTGCACAGACCTGTTCTTATCAGGGTAGAGCAACGTGTCGCGGAGCCGCACCTTTGCCCTCACCTTCCATCTTCTACATCTCGTTGCTGACAGCCACGACGTCCAGAATGACCGGTGGGTCCTGAGAAGTGGATCGCAAATCCGTGCTAATCGTTGGGCATGAATGCGGTCATCCAGTTGAAGTTAACGCCGACCCCCGGCTATATGCGGTGGTCTTCTCAGCGAATGGCGAGTGTCTCTTGAGCGGCGGCGGCGGAAAGGTTCGAGTGTGGAGAGTGCAAGACGGCAAGGAAATGGGAAGGATGCAAGCAGACACTGTCGTTTGTCTCGCTGTGTCCCAGGATGGCAGCAAAATCGCGGCGGGGACAACCTCTGGCGATGTGCTCGTCTGGAACGCAGTGACATACCAGCCAATGTTCAAGCGCAAGGAGGATGGACATCGCATCCACGGAGTCGATTTCTCGCCTGACTTGACAAGACTCGTGTCGGCATCGAGTAACAAGACAGCTACAGTCTGGGACATTGCAACGTCCAACGTACGAGTCTCGTTACAACACCCTGACAAAGTGACGGCAGCGAAATACTCCCCACAAGGAGATAGAATCGCGACAGCCACCTATGGTTCCGTTCAAGTCTACAGCAGCAACGATGGCAAGCTGCTCATGAAAATTAACATGACAGTCCGTTCCTGGCACAACAAAGGTCTCGTTTGGCTCAACGACCAACATCTGCTAGTTCTATCCACGGACAATCTGGTCAAGCAACTCGATGCATCCACAGGGTCAACGGTCGCAGAGTGGGCTGTCCCTCAAGCTTATTCAAGTTATGGCTCATGCATCTCGCTACCGAGCCACGGAAAATTCCTCACATATTCTACAAAACATACCGTCACGTTCTGGGATGTCCTGACACATGCACAGCTGTCCCCCGTCCTTGAACACCCACAAGATATAACGTCGATCATAATCTCGCCAGACGACCAGTTCCTCGCCATTGGTGGATTGGATGGGAAAATAACCATCGAGAATCTAAAACACATCAATGTAGGTATCGTGTAAGGTTGTTGCATCGGAGCCATGGTTACTGACAATGTCAGGCAACCATCCACGAGGAAGACGAGCAGCCTTGGGCACCGGGAAATCTGCCTGACTCCAAACCGGTAGGATTTAGTTATTTTTGGCGCCTATCGCTGACGCACTCTAGGAACCAGCTTTCAAACTCTCGCATTTTCTCGACATTACTGTGCGTGCCATGTTGTCTTGGTTTAGAAACCTGCTTTACCCCCATTCCGTTTAGGATTCAATGCTATTATCTCCCCTACACCCCACCTTCCAGGAATCAGACTTTCAGGTCGAGGATGCCACCCTCGGTCTGTGGAAGCAGGATCAGCTCACAGAAACAGAGGGGGGATTGACCACAGCCATTGCCACTTCACAGAATCCAACCCATCATGCATTCGTTGGTCGGGCTCTCGTGCGCGCTCGTTTACAAGAGTGGGATACGGCTCTCGAGGACGCTGAAAAGGTGCACGGTGGTTCACTCTCTAATATACTCATGCTAATACAAACGTTCACCAAGAGCATCGAAATGCAACCGTCCGTGATTGGTTACATCGCAATGAGTATGGCGCATGTCTGTAAGGGAGAAAAGGACAAGGGATATCGTACTTTTGACATGGCGTTCGCGTACACCCAGTCATCTCACGCCCCCTTTCTTCTTCTGATCAAGGTCGGCGTTTTTGCCATCTTGCATGTATCCTACCTGCTAAAATCTTTCCAGGCGATCATTGTATTCATGGCTGGAGTGCACGTCGATGCAATATCGCGAGTAGATGACCTCATACGTACTGCGGACTCCAACACAATATGTTATGTCATCCAGGTTGATTCAGGTCTGCCAATACATGGCGTCACCACTAACTTTTTAACAGGCATATATGTATCTTCTCCTCGGGAATTCGCGCATGAATTGTAATGACTACAATGGCGCCATACATTCATATGAACATGCACAGTCGCGGACGCGAAAATGTGCCGAAAGTCAATTGTTGTTGTTGATCTCCCTTGTAAGCTGCGTGCTGTGTTTAATGCGACCTCTTGATGTCGCTCATTGTCTCTAACAGGTATTTGGTTGGCAATTCGATGACATCGACGTGACAATTCAGCAGCGTCTATGTGAGGCTCTATATGAAGCAGGTCGCATTAAGGAAGCGGTCGAGTGTTTTCACCAAACGATGAGTGAGGGAGGAGGGGAGACAAATTTGCGTGGTCAGCATACGAAATGGGCTCACGGTAAGTGGTTGTGCATATCGTGATATGCTCATGCGTGAAGTATTTTTGCAGACTTTCGGCACCGTTGCTCGCAGACGCTGGAGCACCTCGGAAGTTCAGCAGTAAATGGCCAGCGGCATGATGAGGCCATCATCTATTACACAACTGCACTGTCACTCGATCTACCAACCCCTCAAGAGATTCTGATTAAGCGAGCCGAGGTGTTTTTGGCGATGCGCTCATGGGAGCACGCTTTGAAGGATGCAGATCGCGTATGTCATTTCCACTCTGTCGTCGAGAGCAATCAAGTTGACAATCTATGTTCAGGCAATCGCGTTGGATCCGTCGTCGCCGTGGGGATACGAAGTGAAGCATGCCGCCTTACACGAGGCGGGACAGTACGATGATGCAGTCAATGTCTTTGAGGCGATGCTCTCAGTCATGACCCAGTCGCCTGACGCGGACGTTCGACGTGAGTCATGCTATTACTATGAAAGTATACCTTATTCAACACGTTATTTGACAGAACGCGGTGACAAGTACATTCATCCATCGACCACACGAGTCGAGATTCGTAAAATCATTCAGCAGAGAATACGTCATCTCCCACGTGTCCTTATCCAGACATCCACTGGCCGACTCTTTGATAAGGCCCAGCAAGCATCCGCATTCGAATCACTTCCTATTTTCAATGAACTAATATCAGCATCAACAACGCGTATCGACTACGTCCGGATCAAGTATAAAGTACGAAAATTCTTTCGATACGTCATGTTCTCGCACAAGTGGGAGGACAACGAACCACTGTTTGCTCACGTGATGCAAACTGCGGTAAACGACCTGGAGAAATCTCCGACACATGAAAAGCTTCAAACGTTTTGCAAAATTGCTCAGGATAGCGGGTTCAATTGGGCATGGAGTGATACATGTTGTATCAATAAAAGTGACCACTTCGTCCTCCAAGAAGCTTTGGTTGCAATGTTCAAGTGGTACCAGAATGCTGCCCTGGTGATCGTCTTCCTCCGTGGCATTCACTCTTCGTCGGAGGTCGGCACGCTCATGAAGAGCATTTGGAACAGTCGCGCCTGGACTCTTCAAGAATACATTGCTGCCAAGATTGTCCACTTTTATACTGAAGACTGGACGCTTTACCTCAACCTGGATATTCCGAATCACAAAGAATCACCAGAAGTGATCTCGGAGATGGAGCAGGCCACTGGAGTGTCCGCGAAACAATTGATGTCGCTTCATCCAGGCTTGACGAACATTCGGGAGAAATTACGACTCGCGTCAACTCGCCACACGACGCTGGTGGAAGATGCCGCGTACTCACTTCTTGGTATTTTCTCAGTGAAAGGGCTTTCAGCAATATACGGCGAAGAGGAAGCCTCGCTAGGACGTCTGTTAGCGAATGTTCTCACCGGATCTGGAGACGTGAACGTTCTTGCATGGACTGGGGAGTCTGGTCCCTTCAACAGTTGTCTTCCCGCACACATCACTGTATTTGATGGACCGGCAACGTCACACCTTCCACCACTCATTCCCGCGGCCGAAATGGATAGTGTCATTGCCAGTTCTTTGTTCGACCTTGAGGTCGCTCTGAAGCTATACGACCGACTCAATGATCTTTCTGCAGCATGGTTCGCGGCAAGTCGAATGAAGCTTCCATGTATTGTGTTCGAACTTCCGCCCCTTTCAGCTTTTCGCACCCGCTCTAGCCGCGTTTACCGAGCAGAGAGTGTTACGTTTGGGATGGTGAAAATCAAGACGATGCATGACCTGTCTGGGATGGAACCTCTCTACCTCGTTCACCCTTGGATAGATGCCCTCTTGGGGCGAGAGGAAAAAACTGGCGGAGTGATGAGGGAACACGTGCGGCCAGCGTCACCGGACATGGGCGATGAAGACTTTGTTGGGGAGGAAGTAGACGAGGAGGAAGAAATCCCCGAGGAAGAATTTAACGGTCCTTCATTAGCTTCCGGGCCCCAATCGCAGTCGCACGCAGCTCCTGTGACTCAAGTGGACAGAGAAACGCGAGCGCGACGGTTAGCTGTGCGTCTTCGACAGCCGTTCGGTGCGCTGTTACTCACGGTGACGTCGACGGGTGGACGTACGGATTGCCAGCGGGTCGCGGCTGATGCATTGATCAAGGTACAATTTCAGGAAAACGTTTCGCTGGCTGAGATTCTGGACAATGTACGCACGCTTGATGTTTTGTAACTCGATGATATTCTGGGCTACGATAGTTTTACTATGCTATTTCGATTTCTGCGTTGCTTTACATTGTACGTTTACACGTTCGGCACGTTTGTTTGGCAAAAGCCTTGAAATCAAATCAAACTCCAAGTTTGCCTTCATCCATCATGTCGCTCTGTCTCCCCAAGCGCGTCCTCCTCCCCGAGCCCGTCGTCTTTTTCCGCGCACACTCGACCTCGCCCTACGGCCGGTCGCACATCAAGAAAAAACACGCCCGCACGCTGCCCGCCCCCGTCGTCCCGCACTTTCTCCAACACGTCACGCGCGCCGACGGGTCCACGTTCGTGCACTGGACGACCTCGCCGCGGTCCAAACTCGTTCTCACGCGGGACACGACCAACCATCCGCTGTGGAACGCGACGGAGCGGGTGTGCGGGGCGAGCTCAGAGCGGAGTCAGGATGAGGAGGAGGAGGGGACGGGGCGGATGACGAGGTTTAAGAAGCGGTTTGGGGAGGGGGTTGGGGCGGAGGAGTGGATCTCGTTGCAGGCGGGCGTCGAGGGCGAGAAGGAGCCGGCGATGGCCAAGGAGAGACCGACCAAGAACGGGGCGGGGAAAAAGAAATGAAGGAGGTCGGTCTACACTTTTCTTTGCGACGGCGCAATCAACGTCTGACGCTCTCCGCTGTCCTAGGTATTCGAATATATAGACTAGGATGCGTCGATGATGGAGACGGCTCTAAAAAAAATTCTATGCATTCTTGTTGTCCGACTTTTTATCGTCTTCCTTGGTCCATCCGAATGCCTCGTTCAACCTCAATCCCGTACTGCTCTCGATCCCCTCCACTACGCGTCTTGCACCCACGCCCAGTCCCTCCCTGCCACCCCTATACTTGTCCCCGAGCATCCCCAAGGCCATGTGCGTATGCGCCACGCTCGTCCGCCTTATCTCGCCCACGCGCGGCACGTACCGACCCTCGAGCTCCTCCACCCAACCACCCACCCGCCCCGCCGTGCGCGGCAAGAAATACGCAAATGCGCCGACGAGCGAGAGAGGTGGGAAGAGGAACCGGACAGGGAGCGAGCGAGAGCGGACGACGACGGACGCGGTCAGCGCGGATATACCCGTGTACAGCAGGCCGGGGTTGAGTGGTTCCGTGGGGTCCCGAAACGACTTGAGACGAGCTGGGTGGTAGCAACGCATCGCGTCAGAAACTTGGGTGTCAAAAAAAAAAATGAATGGGGGCGTACATTCGACTGCTTCTTCGACGTGAATCCATCGGTCGATCACGCCTTGCACGTGTGTCCGCGCCCCGAGGTAATACCCACATACCTCCCGTCTCACGTGTCCGATACGCAGCTCGAGCGGGGATGGCGTGTCAAGGAGGACCAGCGTCGGCGTGGGACTGGGGTATATCGAGAGCTGTCATAGATTAGAACGAGATGCGATACCACATGCCATGCGTGAGCGAACGAGATGGAGTGATTGTGCGACGGACGAACCTTGTCAGGGAGGTCTGGAAGGATGGCTCTGAGTGGTTCGCAGTGGACGGACTCGACTGGGATCGGAAGAGTGTCGGCTTGGATGCTGGAACTCTCACTCTCCACTGGCACGACCTCGGCCGAGGCACTCTGCTCTTGACTATGGCTCGTCTCCGAGTCCACAACGACGGCGCCGACAGCACCAGCCGAAGCCAAATAGGCTGTTCTTGAAGCCCGAAGCTATCTAGCAATGAGCATACCAGAACGAGAACGGGACACGTCGTAGTACTGACTGCATGCCTGCAAAACATGATGGTGGTGGTCGAGGACACCGTAGTAGAAGCGTGTGAAAAAACTGTCTTCGAAGTCCAGTCCACAGTCTACACTATACAGTCACTAGTAGTAAATGGTAGTAAAGTAAAGTACGAAAGCGTCCCATGTCAATAATCAAAAAGAGTTCTTGTCATTAATCACGAAAACCCAGTCCATTCCACCTCAGAGTTTGCTATTCCCTAAACGATGGTGACAGTTTCGTTCAAATAATTCACGTTGGGCTCATATTCGGCCTAATCCACAGAGAGACGCGTTTAGCAACCAGTGGAACCCAGACATACATGCCGTACTCACCCCGACCAAGAACAAGTTCACCACGTTCAACGATGCACTCCCAGTCGGGTACCATGCTGGCACCGTCACGGTATAGTTGGCATAGGACTTGTACGGCACCGGGGTGTACGGCCCCTGGTAGAGCGGCGTGCCCACGAACGCGCTCGCGGGCTCGCACGGACCGTAGCAGTGCGCAAGGCCGATGACGATGGCGACGATGTCGACGTTTTGGGGATAGCCCTGTTGGGCACGAACGAACGAATTCAATGGTGAGTTGTACGAAGGAATGAGGGATGACGTACCGAAATGCCGACTTGGACGGTGATGTTGCTGCCGCGGGTGAGCTGGCTGCCCGGGGATGGGCGCAACAGCTCCGTGAGCTCTAGCTGCGCCCACGCAGCTTGGGTCCAGAACGCGAGGGACAGGGACAGCGCTGCGACGAGGTTGAAGAATTGCATGATATAGTAGAGGATCGATATCTGGGATGCGACGCGCGCTGCTGGATGCGAACACGAACGACGAGGGTAAAAGAAGTAGTGGAGTTGGGTGGGGAATCAGATCACCGCAAACAATGGAATGGAGTTTCGTGCATGCCACGCCCCGCTTTATATCCCCTCGAGCAACACGTTCTAGAATTCTAGGCACGTCAAACTCGAATTGAAGCCGGCAGCATAGCAGCGGTCATAAAATGAAAGCCCTTGCCAGGCCAAGGGTTCGTTCAACCCGGTTTGCCGGCAGATGATACTACTGAGCTCCGCCCATGCAGGCGGGCTGTGGACTAACCTGCATTCACAATGGCAAGCTTGGAGCCAAAACAGAGGCTGTGGCGTCAAGTTAATCGCTCGGATCAAAATGATGAGATGAGAGACGTCATTCAGGAGCCTCCTCATGTCACCGTGCACAGCTCGATAGGCCAGTCCAGGTCCACACAGAAATGCATGAATGAAACGAGGGGCGTGCACGAAGATAGTATACTAGCTCGGCTGGCACGTGTGTACGACGTCGACAGTTGATAGAACGTGTACTCGGTGGACGAACGCGAGGTATGCTAGTACTGCCTCCTCTGATATCACGCGTGGTTTTGTGCGTCGCCGCTTCAGATGCGGCTTGGCATTCCTGCGGCCCTGTCATGATCGAGTCAGCGTTCGATGATCCGCGCAGGGATGGGTCTGCACGCAACGGACACTACTGACCCGCGTGCGACGCCGCCATGAAGGTTGGTCACAAATTGCTCGTCATCAACACAGGTCGGACATATCACTTTCACTCCTAGACGGTGTCCCCGTAGGGCCGGGATCCCCCGCAGCATCCCTTCCGAACACGACCGACGGGCATCTAAGATCGGAAATGGATAGGTTAGCAACGCCGACGAACGGCGCCGCGACGATGGAGTATGAGCGGCGTAACCTACCCGGAATCTAATGTCCAGCTTGACGAGGGGGGCAACTTGCAGGTCTGGATCAAATGGAGAAGCACTCTGTGAATTCATAATGTCCCTGTCCCGCCGGGCCAAGACTGAGATTAGTATGGGACGAGGCACCTGCATCGCCACCCAAACCAAGGAGGCTGAAACAAGCTGTGCATAATTCAAGGCGGGAAGAAAACGGCAAAGGCACGAAACTGTCCCTTGGGCAAGGGTGAACGCGGGACGGAACAAGGTTATAATAGATGGGTATGGACGGTACAACTCGACAGACGCACTAGCAGTGTCCCATGCATTGCATTCTGAAACCGGCCACGGTTGTTTTGGCATGATGAAATGATGGACGCTATATATCAAGGCGCACTATCAAAGAAGCCTGCCTGCATCAGATATGTGGCATGTTCTTCTCGGTGTTCAATGATCTGCTTATCAACCGAACGACGCCAAATGGGCACTCCGATCTAACGCAACAGATTAATCACCGTACCAACGCATGGACGAGAGCAAAGACCAACCATTGCAATGAAATCCAGTACAACGTCGAAAAGTACGTTCCCTCGTGGCGCACTTCCCCTCGTCGAGGCTCTGAACAGACTCGTGATCAAATCTGCCGTGATATGGAACTCGCCGTTTTCGACGCCTTTGAAGAGCCCCTCGGCTGCTTGCTCTGCAGTCAAACCTTCGTCCGTCGACTCGATTTTGCGCGTGATTGCAGGCTTAGTTTTGTTCTCTTCGTCGAAACCAGGCGTGTACATCGTTGGAGGGAAAAAGATGTGCGTGGTGATACCATAGAGGATGCCCTCAGAGCGAAGACATTCCGCGAGGGCTGGCGCGTGTTTTCAGTATATACCCAACAACGAACGACGACAAACATACCTCGCAACGCGTGCTTGGCAGGCGAGTACGACGAATAGCCCACAAACGACATAAACCCCAGGGTTGACGAAACGAGCACTATTTTACCCTTTTGTCCCCGTTTCGCCAACTCCCTTGCAGCTGCCTAGACGCGAGTGTCAAACAAAGTGATGTAGAGACACGTGGAGTGGACGTGCCCAAGCGGTCCAGGCTTGTACCCAATAACCGTCCGTCATGCCGCGTTCAAGCTCTGCTTCGCTCATCTCGACGAAAAACATGGGTTTTGATGCGCCTGCGCAACAAAACACGGCATCTGGGAATTGGCCGTGGGCGGTTGTCGCGGCAGCCAACGCCTCGGCGGAGGCTGACGCCGAAGTTAATGAGAACGAAAATGCTTGAAGTGATTGCTCGGGGGATACACGGAGCGTCTGTACAGGCACTCAGCGTGAGACGTCGACTGTTCAGAAATATAAGCGAGACACACCTCGAGTTCTTTGATTGCATCGTCGAGCTTGCTCTGCGTCCGTGCGACGATGGAGATATTGGCGCCTCGCTTGACGAGAATTCTCGCGAGGGCTAGGCCGAGGCCTTGACTGCCGCCCGTGATGTAGACATGCTAAGCGGAAGAAGCAGGTCAGGATCTCAGAGGGCTAGTCCAAGGATGAAACGCCAGGTGGAAGCGTACTTTCCCGTTTGGATCCCACTTTTTTTGGCCGAATCCGAGGACCATAATAGAAAACAAGACGAGCGTGAGTGCGACAAGAGCTTCGATGATGGTGGGCCAGTCGAGGTTCGCCATTCTTTTGCTGAACAAGGAAAAGTCCGACATATTTCCATCACATGTTTGTACACTGCCACGTAACACTAGATTCATACGCTACTATGCATGCAAGGATGAAGACTACCGTGACGGGGGAAACCAGCTGTGATCGTTGGATTGTGGTCAGTGAACGGTACAGTTCTCAAGAATAGCACGAGTGATCGTCGTCGGGCTCGGGTAGTAACATTGTCGCTCAAGTCTTTCCTCTCACTGCTCTCGATCCTGAGCGCTAAGCGTGTAGCGGAGACGTTTCATAGCGAGGCGTTCATGTGCAACACAGAGGCCCCACAGTTCAAGCAGCCAGAAGATGGACGGCGGTAGATAAGAAGCAGGACGGAGAAGAGAATGAAAGAACTCTGACAAAGCATTACCACTTACTCAGTGACCATCACATCTCGGCTCGTCTCGGTCCGTCGCAGAATTGGACAGCTGGTTGGTTACGGTGGGCACTTGTCCCAATGACAACTCGGAGATCAGGCAGTTGGACGCATACGCACGGTCGTCGGTCCGTGGTCTCGCTCTACTAAAGCACGGGATATCCATCGCCGGGTACTCCAGAGAACTTACTACACCTCAACACACGTTCGCTCAATCACCCTGAAGGCCTATCGTGGATTGCATTCTCACCAGAAGACAAAGTAAACACAGGCTAATTATGTCTTGCTTCGAGGTCCGTCCGAGTCGCTGATCAGATCTAATCAGATGCCAGTGCGCGTCATCGCTATGGTTCATTGAAGGTTGGGATGCTCGCACGACGCTTCTTTCGGAACACCGTTTTCGGACTAGCAAGCTCGATGGGAACGAAGGAAGACACAAAATGTTGCCTTCTACAAGCATGACCATCAAAGCTCTCAATCACCGCCGGGGGAATGGCTGATAGTACTTAATTTGCACCTCAGCATGACTAGCAAGGCAACAGTGTGTGAGCAAAACTTTGAGGCTTGACCATTTTGCTCTTCCATGATTCCCGCTCGCCAGTCTAGGTTGTCTGGGTCGAGGAACTTCCCACATGCCAACAACTCCAGCACACCATATTCCGTCGGTGCCAGTCCTGTACCTACCGTATATTCGCTGCAATCTCGCACGTTTCTCTCCACTCGCGTTGCGGTGGGTCTCAGGCGAGTCAATTTAGTTGCATCGGTTGTTTATGGGACACTGGGATAGGATCTATTACAGCGTATCGCTCGGTTCTTGCGACATCATCGGGGCGAGTCTTTCGCTGACGCGATTCTTATCCTTCCCACCAGATTAGTAGTTGATATGCTACGGGGTTTTCTCGCTGATTGACGAGACTCTATCGCTCGATTCCTGGGCCGCGCTGGAAGTGTTCCCGAAGGACTTTGCGGTCGCATCCGTGCCAATCGTATGTTTGGTCAACACCCGTTCGACGTACCATGGTGATGGTCGGGCTGGGGGGCATTTTCTCTCCATATTGTGTCGGTCAGAAGGCAGTCCTAAAAAGGTCAAAATTCATCCTGGTTGAAATGGGGTAAGTTCTGTCGGTGATGCTAGCACGTTCTGATTTTGATGCGCCGGCCCATGCTTCTGTTTGTTCTAGAATTTACTGATCATCGTGTCGAAACATGGTGAAATCGAGTGTTCTCGTGAACACGGGGTTCAGCTTTGCATCCGAGATGACGACACGAGAACGAACGTGTGACTCCGGTTCTTGGACAAAATTTCTCAGCGTTTTCAGCGATAACGACGTTCAGCCATCCGTCTTTCGAGCTACTGAATTGGCAATGACGAAGACCAAGGGTTTCACGGGCTTACATGCTAGGTGCAGTCTTTGATCAGTGGCCGAGTGAATATCCCGCAGCAGGACGACGATACCGAAGAAGGGAGGGTATCGCCGCTCATATGGCGCTGACGGTCATCCACAGAATCCTTGCCAAAGGGACGGGAGGGTATGACCTTCATTTCGCTTGCATTCACGAAGCTTCACTCACGATTTCAACTAAAATAAGTCGGCGCAGCACCGGAAATGACAGAGCGTTCTTCGTAATCCACTGGAAAAGAAGGTCATCGCGAGACTGCATTCGTAACCAATAAGTTTGGATGCGGTCACAGGTGACACTGCGATGCGATATAAAGAGGGGGGAAACGTCTGCACAAGAGTCAGCGACCTCGTCATTCGCAAGTTTCGCTCTAGTATTGATCCTACGCACGCTCTAAACCCTTACTCATACAGTCCATCGTGATTCGTGAGCTTGTTGTTGATGCGTCTTCATGGTCGTATGCGCCTAATGAGCCCTATAGCTGAGCTATCCGGTTATAACCATATTTGGGTTTCCTCCCCATGGCGAACAACAATGAAGGGGTGAGCATTCTCGCCATTCGACATGCTCACACTAACAATACGTCTGGTATAGCCACCTTTCAAATTCACTACTGTGACAGACAATATAGGGTTCACGTGCACCTCGTATGGTGGGAGCAAGAAATCAAAGATCTCAGTTTCGGCTGGCATATATCAACCCAATTCCTCGGTCCCACGCTTGCCGGGTGAAGACCAATGGAAAGATGTCGTCTACGCAGAGAAATACAACAGATTTCTCACTCTCCACGCGTTGCAAGAGCGACTCAGTGATCCGGAACGCCGCAAAGAGGATTATGACACCCTGAAGGGCCAAGGGGACAATGCACAACCTCTCGAGCTGTGGGATCCAGACGGAACTTTCGGGTCCATTCCTCCTCGATTGATCCTTACCAACAAGGATTACGACGACAAGGTCGACGAAGCCCAGCTCCGAATTTGGCAAAACGTTGCCAACAATCTTGGCGGGAAGCCTCCGGAAAATATCAACCCCAAGTATGCCCGCTTCTCGCTGCGACCCTCTGACACCCTCAAGGCGAAGACTGGGTTACTCTACTGTACACCTGCTGAATCACCTGTCTTCGGTGTTACTACCACCAAACTCGAGGCCATCATCGCTGCAAACACGGGCAAGTTCAATGGCTGGCCGGACCCGATTGTCGTCGATTTCAAGACTGCAAAGGGTATGGGCCTGAAGCTCGTCGGTCAAAATTTCTTGCAGTTCTACTTCGTGTGGATGAGGGTCGAGGACTACGCCGACCTTTGGAAGCAATTCGGGGTGACTGAGCTGTTGCACGCACTCCCTGCCGGAGGCGTGGAGAACACTTACAAGGACGTCGATAAGATATTGAAGGGAAGCAGGAGTGGACCTGCGGTCGATGGTGCAACCACCGAAATTTCCTCCAAGACCCTCGGGGCTACCGCCGCACGCAAGACCACCCAGTCGATCATGGGTGAGAGTGCCACAACGGTGAGCGATCTGTAAGTTTCCGATGCGCTGCCATGCTGATGACCGAATATCGTCATCGAATAGGTTGCTGACAAGCTCTGGGGAAAGAATTTCATTACATCTGGCATGGGCAAGTCTGTAAAAGTCGAGGTGTGTATGGTGTGTCCTATGGACGAGAAATCGTGTCTGATTCGTTCGTTGGTAGTGGTTGCATCGGGTGGCTTTCGCCCTTGGTGGTCCGGACGTCTTCAAGAACCTCGTTTTCGGAACTTGGGAGTGCAATACGAACATGATTCGCGTGGAGAATATGGTCACAGAACTAACCAAGAAGGTCAACAAAAGTGTCGAGTACAAGGGAAGGCTGACGACGGTGAATAACACTGCCAATACACTGTCCCGCTTCAGACTAGCAAAAACAAACGCGGATGCAACTGCCCCAAGTTGGGCGAAGAACTACTGTGAGTTACGACAACTTGATCTTTTTGTGACGAAACCTGACGCGATGCACAGCTTGGCTTTGCTTCTCCCTCAAATATCGGTATGTGATGGGCGCAGACAAGTGTCCCCTGGTTAGTGAATTTCGTTTTCTTGGAACGCTGCTGCTTGACAACTCCGCAGAACGGGGGTGTCGCGCACGACATCTACTTTGATCCATGGTCCATTTATGTGCCTCTTAGCATAGAGCCTCGACTCGACATCATGATCCTCCAGGATCTCAAGTCCGGTGGTAGTTCAACGACACATGTGGTCGCGAAGCGATCTGTCGTCGGGAGCGTCGTCGGAGACGTTCAGGGCATAGTGGGGGGCGTTGGATCCTTGTTGGATGCCCCCATTTCAGCAGTCACAACCGACACATATGAAGCGCTTGCATGGACAGCTGCGACGACTGGGCTGCCTGTTCTGGAACTTCCTGATATGACTATCAAAAATCCCTCGATTTCCCCTGACGACGGTTCGCGTTCCAAGCGCTCGATTCCAATTGGAACCCCTGTCCCGAAGACAGGCTTTGTCCTTCAGGGAGAGGTGGATGTTTTTGGGACCACCGTTGTTGGTAATTTGGAGAAATGGTTTGGTCCTGCGCCAGACGACGTCAATGTCGGGACCGATCCCCCATCCATCGAGCGAGTGGTCATTCCAGAAGATTTCCATATGTCGATGCTCATTCCTCTCCTTCGGGGTACACCATTCGATAAGATCATCTTCCGCAACGTCGCGATCTACCATCAAAATTACGCCTTCGACAAGACCAAGTCCATTGGATGGCATTTCAACGCTGATTGGGTCATTGATTCCTCTTGCGGCCTGCTCTATGACATTCTTACCAAAGCGTTACAAGTCAACAAGCCTATTCTTAGCATTCATGCTTCATTCGGGGATGGGCTGCATTGGAATACCCCACTCGACTTACACAGCTTCATCCTCGAAGGTGTTTTCCCCAACCTAACGCTTTCTCCGGTCTCGGGGCTGACGTTGACGTCGATCGGTGTTCGATTGCTGGGAATTCGAGGGTTCTCGTTCTCGCCAGAGCCTCATTCTACACTCTCCTTCGGCTTCGGCGTCTTCGGAAAGATGATGTTGAACGTTCCGGGATCCATCGTGCCATTGAATTTAGACTACGAGATGGGACTCGTTGGAGGTACGGTCAATCTTTTCGCAGAAGTATCTGGTTCGATATGGGAAGATGCACTCGGAGTGAAGGGGTTGCTGGTAAGTTGCCTCCCGAATATTCACTGTACTTGCTTAACTTTGGTACAGCTCGAGGACGTTGCATTTGGGACAACCTTCTCCACAAGTTCTCCCTGGAAAACATTCGCCTTCGACGTATCTGCAACATTTTCCTTTTTGAGTTCGCAGGCATACCTCCAGGGCTCTTATGCTGCGGGCGGCCACTTTTCGCTCACGGCGGAACTCGACAACTTTGGTATCAACCAAATCGATGACTTGTTTTACACATTGTTCTCCGACTTTTTGACACTCCCAGATTTCGATGTGCACGTAGGATCGGCTATCGTATCCGTCGTATCCGGCCAAGGCCTTTCAGTTTCTCTTCTCGATGTCGAAGTCGCGGGTTATACAGCTGCGTCTGTTTCCTTGTCCTTGTCCTCATCGGGCGTTTCCCTGTCTGGTGCCTTGTCAAACAGTAGACTTACATTTGGCGACGTCGAGCTACGTGATGCCTTGATCAAGCTCTCATTCCGGACAGGTGGAAAGAAGAAGAAGGTCGACTTGATGCTCGGCGGAACGCTAGCTGTCGACTTCCTTAACGTCGCGGTCGGAGCTATGGTCCATCTGTATCCCGGTAAACGGGGAGTTGAATGGGCCGTTGTAGCACAGCTGAGTGCGCCAAACCGACCCTTCGCGCTCTCGGATGTTGTTCCAGCGGTCAAGGGCAGCTTCATTGATCTTGCATTGAGCAATGCTGTGATCATCGCAGCATCGCAGGATGACCCGTTGATCAGCCAATCGTTCCCTGGATACAACGTTCGGAAAGGTTAGCAACCCCGGCCGGTGATCTCGTTGCTATACTGACGATAATGTCCGACTAGGTGTTCAATTTTTTGCAGTGATCGACCGCATTCCTGCTCTCAACGACCTCCTCCACGAAGATGTGAAGGGACTTGTGCTGAATGCTGGCTGGTCGAAGGCCTCCGGTTTCAATCTGATGGTGTCTTTACCAGCCGAGTCCAGTATAGATCTTGGCAGTGGCATCAAAACGACGCCCATCACGCTTGGCATCCGAACCAGTCCCATAGAGCTTGCCATCATGGCGGGGCTCACGGTACCCGTGAAGGACTCGACCCCACTTGATTTTAGTTTCGTGCTTGCCGCGAATGCGACCGGCGCAAGCGCATCAGCACAGATGGAAGGCTGGTGGGTCAAGCCGTTCGGAATCGATAATCTCAAAATCGGACCCGAGGTGACACTCTCGATCGAGATCATATATGCGCAGTTTGTGACTACCGGAACACCGAGGTACGCCAGTTCTGCCCCACTTTTATTGCAACCGTGATTTACGTGGACGTAGTGGGTTTGGCGTCTCGGGTGGACTCATGATTGGTAGCATCGAAGCTTTCCTAGCAATGAATATCAGTGAAGACCCGAAGCGTACGTACATATCATTGTTTATCGCACAAGCCTGCCACTGACATTTACAAAGGCGAATTACTGTATGGAGAGGTCAAGAATCTCGATATATCGGACGTGGTGGCGTTCGCTGGGACACTCTTGCAGGAGGACATTCCCAAGATTCCCGATAACATGCTCAAGTTTGAGGAACTGAAAGTGTACATATGCCCGTTCGGAGTCGTGCTGGGAAAGACGGTGTATCCACAAGGCTTCTCGTTCAAGGCCGATTTGTTGCTCTTTGAAAAAAGGGCCAACATCGAATGCAGTACGTGTATATATCTGGGAGCAACGTTTATGGTGAGCTGATTATTCTGACAGCGATCGACAAGGCTCAAAAATCAATCAGCATCGTCGGGGGCCTTGACAAGTTCCAGCTCGGACCTCTGACTGTGAGTGGTACGAAGGGTCCCCGTGCAACGCTCGAGTGCACTCTCGGCGTCTCCAAGCAACAATTAATTGTCGATGGTGCCGTCAGCATTTTCGATGCGCAGGCGCAGACTTACATCAACATTCAATTCCTACCTGATCCGATATTCAAATTCTATCTGTGAGGGGATCACGCCAATGTCGAGGAATGTCGTCCACTGATCCATGTCCGCAGGCTGCTGAAATTCGCCGACATATTCATGTTCAAGCTCGACGCTGAGCTGCTCGGATCGATCCATGACCCCCTCTCCAATGCCGACTTCTCGCTCGATGCTGAACTTGAAAACGATATTCTCGAATACGTCGCACAGCAAATAATCGAGCTGTTTGAAGCTGCCAAAGTCGCTGCTACGCAAGGCCTGGAAGCTGCACAGGCGAAAGTCGACGCGGCTAAGAAACAGTGGCTAGCCATGATTGCGGATGCGGAGAACAAAGTCGCTGCCGCACAGAAGGAATGGGAGTCCTACGAGCAGAAGATCCGGAACTCTAGTCAGCCCGTTATCGATCACTATCTCGCAGAGATTACTCGACTGGAAGGCGAAGTCGACAAGGCCCGCAAAGATTTCGACGATGCCCTGGAATCCGCTGCGAGGGCAGTGAACCAAGCCAACCTAGATCGTGGTGCCGCTTTAGCGTCTGCGGAGCGTGACGTCGAGAAAGCTAAACGAGACATAGACAACGCGATCGACGAGGCACAACGAAAGCTCGATGACGCAGAAGGGGACCTGTCTAGAGCATTTGGTGATGCCAAGCGAGATATCGACAACGCTCAGAGGGAGGTTGACAAGCTCCAGAAGGACATTGACGACCTAAAGAAGCTTATCAGCGAATATGAACAGGCGTCAGGGTGGGAATTTTGGAAGAAATTAGCGATCCCTAGTCTCTGGACCGCGGTCGGGGTTGTGGAGGGGGCAAAGGGTATTGCGAACGTCGCCTTGGATGCTGCCCGTGGCATCTTGTTGGGGACAGAATACCTTGCGAAAGAGGCTGCCGTTGGGGCCGCTCGTGATGCTTTGAAGCTCGCCAAGGCAACTGGGGATGGTACTCTCTCAGCAGCGGACGACGCGCTACACGCAGCGGATACAACATCTAAAGCTGCTGTCGATGCGGCCGAAGCTACCCTTGAGGGTGTCAAAAAAGGAACCGAGTTCGTTGCTTTCCAGGGAGCCATCGAAGCTCTCGAAGCATTCAAGACCGCAAACAAGGCCGGGTACGAAGCAGCGATTGCGGCTCTTGATGGGGTGATGGATAGCGCCGAGTTCATAGCTTTCAACACTGCCAAAGCAGGGCTTGACGTGGCCAAGGGATCAACAAGTGTACTCGACGCTGCAAAGGAAGCGTTAGTTCTGGCGGAGAAAGCGTCACAAGCCACGTTGTCCATCCTCGAGGAAGTCGTCAAGTTTGCTTCAAGGGCCGTGAACATCAAGACAATCATTCTTTCTGGTACCCTCCGTGGCGTGCTCGGAGTTGGTGGCGCAAATGCTCGACCTCTTTCAGCCGCCATCAAAGGATATATCCTGGGCCAGCCGTTTGACATCCGAGTCAAGTTTGATCCTAGGAAGCCGGCGACATTCATCACCGCGATCTTCAAACTGTGAGTAAATGATCAACGTGTTTTTCTGCGTGCTTAACGAGCGTTCTACAAGGCTGTGGGACATGGTATCCAACTCTTTCAAACCTAACACATCGGGGATGCCAAGCAGCATCGTGAAGAGAGAAGCCGTTGACGACGCATCGATCCTGGCTGCCAGAAGCAAATTCCTCAAACAGCGACCTGACGTTCTCAAGATCCTCGCAGCCAAGTCTGAGTCGATGCCTGACATACCTCTCGGACCGTTTAGCGGCAATCCAATCGTGCCTCCGCTTGTGGTGGCTACAAAGACGTTGATCTTGATGGAGGAACAGATGGGAATTTCGGTCTTTGATGATCTCAAGGAAACGTGAGGGTGGATACTGCTAAACATTTTGGTTGCACTTCTTGGAAATATGTATGCCCCGTTGCAATAGCGCGTTGTACCGACCGGTCCGAATATAACTGTACGATAGGGTTACTTCTGTTTCGTGAGCAGTCGACCCTGATCAATTCTCGCAGTCGTTGGATGCATCAGGGCCTATTAGAGTCTCTCCACGTATCCCAGTCGTGCAATTGCGTCTGTCCTAATCAAATAGAGCAAAAGTCGGAAGGGGAGACCGGCGCGCATCATGCCAATACGACGTCTGATTCATGGAGGAGGATGTCGTTTCTGCGGGACATTGAGCCTTCGCACGTTCGAAACACAGCAAGGGCGCCGAGAGCTTATCAAGAGATAGCAGTGTATACAGGAAGTATCGCACCTTTTCCCTCAAATCCACCATCTCCCTAGCATCAGAGTCGGCAATGGCTAGTACGTCCTGACAAGAGGGCACGTACTTTGATGCTAGTCGTTGAGGTTTCAATCGACATAGTGCAAATCAACGCAGACGACCAATTTCTCGCAATGGGTGGAAAGGACGGGAGCGTGGTCATCGATGTCAATGTAACTGTCATATTTCGGATTACGCCATTCACCGTAGTCTGGTGACCAGCCCGCTATGAGGTTGCCGGGGCGAGGCAAACCGTCGATAGACGGTCTGGTAAATTTCGTTCGCGTCAATTGGGCTGCGCGGATTCCCACGTACACGTAAGCATTTGGGCAGT
>JBBPJL010000350.1:0-19702 GCA_038088675.1 Xanthoconium separans | reverse complement strand
TGGTACCGATCGCTCGTAGGAACTTGCTCCGCCCGACTTTGTCCCTGGTCCCAGATTCCAACGTTACGCAACTCCGTGCTCTTCCTCGGTGCCGTGTCACCGGTGCTGTTTGTCACGCTCGTCCCTCAATTCATCTGCAAGAGTGGAGACTCAAGAACAAACGTTGGGTTGCCACGAGCGTGGACACGGGAGGTATGGGAGTACTCGTTCAGATAGAGTTTGTCAAAAATATTGACTCATAAAATGAGGCAAATGGAATGGAGGGTCTATGCTGGTCTCAGTAACGTGGTCATGGGACAACGTGGCGCGTGACATTGGAACAGCTCCCTGGACTAGTAGGTATGAGTAACAGCAACAAGTTTTTAGCTCGAAAAGACTTTCGCGTCACTCCTTATCGTGACAGGTTCAACGTTCAACGTTCAATCTCCGCTTCAAGGGTTCAGCCAGACCTGGACGTTCGGGAAATTCAACTCACAGGTGTCCTCCATTTGCTCACTTGTCTACCCCTCTCATTCCCGCCGTAGTACGATGGTGCAAGGCCATACTGACAATACGTCGTCAACCAAGTCACTCCTGGAAAAGGGAAAGGCAACTAGTACTAGGGTGTATTCATGAAGACATCGCCTGTTCGGGTATTATGAAGAAGCAGCAGGGAGATTAGTCGTTGATCCAATCCACAGTATGCGTCACACTGACGGATGTGGTTGTAAAAATTAAGTCTTACTTGGTGAAACAGGCAGACCAGGGTCGGATCCAAATAACCCTCAGGACGTGCGTTGGCGCTAGACGTGTTATCCAGATCACGCAGATCCAAGCATTCAAATTGTTCCTTCTCAGTAATTGAGGTTGTTGCTAACCAAAGGGCCATATTCTGACACGCTTAAGGTTGGGGAGGTGTCTGCTACGTGATGCTAATGAGACGCTATGGATGACTGCCCGCGTTGTTCTGGATGCAACTATCGCTTGACATTCTGGTTTGGCGCTACCTTTGCTGGTACGTACTCCTTCAGTTTGCTTGGCTGGCATGATGAAAAGAAATGCTTGGGTTAGCGAAGTGCTGTCTCACTGCGTTTCTCGGGTAAGCCATGCCTATCCGTTCGTCGAATCGCGTGCTGAAAATTTTCCAGCACCTGCCCAAAAGTCACTGTAGGTTTTTGAATCTAACGTCCTCACGCTCATTGTTCATTTCATGGAAGAGACATGCAACGCTGCCGTGACTCCTGGACACAGTGCACTGACGGTATAATATACTCACTGGGGTGACCGGGGTACAAGCTTGCAAAATCCAGGGCTTCGTGGTGGGAAGCCTCCAAGGCTTGGTTGGAGGTAGTCTGGCAACCTCAGTTTATTCTGGTGCAGGCTGCCATTTCCAAGCACTCAACTTGCCTTCGTTCTTAGATGGCCGTCTTTGGCTTTGGTATAGGTATGAACGTAAGTAACGTCACTTGGGGATATGCACATTTTGATGTATACAGGTGACCAATGTTGCTCTCCTTGGCACACACCTACCCCTGGTTGGTTTGGGTGCAACGAATATATCGTCGCTGGCGTGTACGCCACTCCAATGGTTGGTATTCAGAGCTAACCAGATGGTTTTGCTGACGCTTGGGCTTGGGCTCAGGTGGCAGTCATCATTGACGAGGTGGTCGGTCCATTCGTGAACGATTGGGTCATGAAAGTTAGCATTCGGTGGAGCCAGGGCTTCTTCGAGGCTGAAAACCGGTTGTGATAGGTACATATGAACAGAAGCCCTGGCGATAATCGGACGCTAGGAAATGCTATCTCGCTATGCCGCTCTACTTTGTGTGGCTGTTTGGCACTTGGGGTGGGAATTCAGCCTCTGAGTGTAGTAATGGGTTGGGGGATTGCGGTGACAGCGGTGACAACGGTGATGATCAACACTAGTACTGTTGCGGTTTGTAGGTTCCTTTCGAGTGTGGTAAAGATAGGAAAGAAGGCGCTGGCAGTTCGACCTCATGTTCTGCAGCAGCCGCACGTCGACCAGCGTATCCATCTATTTTGCCATGTCCACCGCAGTGTGGGGCAAGCGCAGAATCTCTCTGATTCGGTCAGGACGCCGTTGGCATTATGCAAGAGATATATTTCGCGCTGCACATTCAGAGCGATGGTCAGCGTGCCAACGTTCAGCCATTGTTCCAACAACGAGGGGTCCACACAAGACGCGTCACCGGATCAGGGGGAATGACCTATGTGACGGGGCACATTTTTCTAGCGTATGCCAGTGCTACGTGCGTGCGTATGGAAAGCCGAAAGCCTAACAATCGCGCTCGGTGTTCTTACGCCACACGCCGACTCCGACCTCCATTTGGCAATTTCCAAAGTGCAGAATAAATTTACGATCCACTCTGAATATCTAGATCCCCGACGTCAGGAAAACCGAATTCACTTAGCCCCAAATCTCTCCACCGTCAAATTCCTCACAAATGTGCTTGAAGTGAACCACTGCCAACTCAAGGTGAATTTATGTATGGATGTGTAAGTATCTAGGAAGAAGGAGTAACGACCGTCGTTGTATTACCATCATGCAACGAACAAATGCAACCTCATCTAGCTCCATGTCGAAAAAAAAAGTGAGGCTCAGCTTACTGTAATGATGCCTGACAAGCTGCGTCATTGGCGTCGCCGTTGCCCTCGTCCCGTGTTACCTTGTCATCAACGACATGGCCGGGTGATGCGGGCAATCATGCGACTACATGTGGGTGGTGGCGATGGCGACGCCGGTGGTGGTGGTGGTGGTGGTGGTTGACACCGTGTCAGTGGTGACAGCGTCATCGCTGTCAATGGTGGTCGTGATCGTGGGGACACATTGTGGTGATAGTTTCCATCGTCAGCGTCATCGCTCCGCCAGCGACGTGAACGGATGCGCCCCGACGCCCTCGTACACCAGTGTGCATGGCGGTGTGTGTCGCGTCGTCCTTGTCGTCCTCGCCACTCGCTCTCATTGCTCGTTGTCCGGGTCGTCGCCTGCCATCACGGGCGCGTTATCACGATGTTGACGCCGCACTGTATACATCGCGGTGGCATTTTGTCGTGCCGATTGGTGCAGGAGGGGTGGGGTCGTTAGCTCGGAAAGAAGCAGCGAAGACCTCAAACGAGTGGCAGCGCTCAACACGGCACAGCATGGGCGACGAAGCAGGCTCTCAGGTCGAAAAGCGGCAGCATGCCAGGGTACGGAACGAGTATAGCACTCGAAAAGAGGAAGCGAGGGAGAGCATTGAAGCAATCAGGTTGAAGAATTGGCGGTTGGGCGACCACCGAGTTCTTGGAGTCGAAACGGATCAATTGGACTCGATGAGAGCGAGGACGTTTCAACCCGTTCCTTTTTTTTTTTTTTGGACGAGCGATGTTATTATGTAGCAACTGCCTAGACTAGTTCTACATAATACGCTATGGCGGCTGTCGGTGACTGCCGGTCCGAGGGGAAAATGCATTTACGCACGACCTACGATGTGTAGGAGTGTGGGACTCGGTGTTCTGCTGGTTCCTCGTTCTAGTTAGAGGGCCTAGTCAGTCCAATACCTTCCCGTTCCCACGGGTCATGGGTTGGTGTTGGGACCCATAGTACTGTCAGTACAGCTCCCAAAACATCATCAATAATCTTTCATAAAAGTGTTGAACGTACAAAGTACTTGGACAATTGGCTTGTGCACTGGTGCTATGGTACCAGGTACTACGGATGTTGGCTTGGCGTGTGGCATAGGAAAATCGAGCGCGGTTGTTAGGCTTTCCATAGTGCGGGAGTTGATACAGGGTGCCCATGTGCAGAGAGTTGGACGCACCATATGATGACGTCTTCCGGTTATGCCTGCGACAAGCACATTCGAGCATGTTGTCTGCGCCGGCGAGACAACAAACTGTGAGATGGAGATACCAAACGTAGTGACCCGGCCATTCAAAAACGAAAATGTCGAGGGGTGGATAAGTACACGTTGTCCAGCGAGAATACAAAGCCATTATTTGTTGATCGCGTTGCTCCGTCTCAGAACCTTGTCGAGCATATAGGTCATTGTCAGTTCCTCAGGCTCTTCCGATATACACAAGGGTGGTTGCACGGCTTACTGACCAAGTTTGTAACCAACCAATGCCAAGGGCGAGATCTCGGAATAGATCGCGATCATACCTTCGAATTCGACCTGTCGGGTGGTGGTTTCACCATTGTTGCGTCCACGTAAACGATGAAACTTTGTGTTGGGCCTGCGCGCGAAGAAAAGTTGTTTTCGAGTCATAACGCGACAAACCGCGTTTGTCACGTGGATCCTCTCCCTCGGGAGCTAGTGAGCTGGGATGGGCAAAAGGCGAGGGCTAAAAGAAAGGGGCGATGATATGTGTAATATATTTGTGTTTATATCACGACTACTGACTACTGTATCGATATTGGAGATCAGCGGTGGCAAGTACAGTTGTTTCCTACAGACATGAATAACGCAACCTCATTCCTTTGTATTGGCCAACCTTGTCTACACCCATCTTCTTGCCGAACGACACCCATTGTCTTGTGGGTGAACTCATACTAAGCATGTGCTCTATTGGGCGGTCGTCCCAGGACCGCTCGTAAGGCGGCTTCGCTCTGTGAATGGTACCCCACCGACCCTCATGGGTGCTATCCTGGCATCTTGTCTGCACCTTCCGGGGTCTCAGTTTGGATTGTTCCGGCAAGTTATCCGACACCCATCCATCAAACCACATTGGATTCCTCTCCAGTGGTTTTCTGCCCTGTGCCGTCCATGCATTCATCTCCAGTATATCATACTACGCCATCAAATCATTCTTCCCGTGGGTCTATCTTTGACAAAACACTACCCTTTTATCCGTGATACCTCCGATTGAGCATCATCGCTATCATAGGCGCGTATCTCCTCTTATTCGTTCCTCCAGACAGATTACGACCTCGGTACCCTTTCATCGGGCATCTGTGGTTGCCCAAGCCCCACCATGACCACCAGCAATCTGACCTATGTGAAGAGAAGTCTTGGTATCCCACTCTTGACGATGACCTATTTATCCCTCAACCTCGCTTGCCGACTTCTGGGGACGCAAATGGCACCAGTAGTCTCGCCATGGATAGCCTTCATTTGTTGTCGCGCGGGCCTCGTCATCGGCGCATTCCTTGCTTCGGGCGTCTTCCACTGGATATAGATGTGCTCCTTTCCCAAATGAGGGAAGTCGTATTTGTTTGTATTCATGCCTTCGTAGCAAGTTGCTGCAAGAAGATACTTCATGTAGACCCAACAAAGGAAACAATAATTAAAAAAAGCCAAATCCTTGCTAAGGCAAGCGTACCGTAGTCCTTCGACACGAGTGGTGTTGTGGACCAAGGGCAACCAGGAGGCGTGTCGCGACAACACCTTTTCGAAATGGACACCAGCCGAGTCACTGGGTTGCACTCTCCCACGGTTTTGGGGGAAGCGGCTCGTGCAAGTCTTACATGGATCCGAGCTACATGACTCCGAGCTATGAAGTGTTCAAGAGCATGCCTAATTCAAAATCCCTAAATGGTGAGCATGCTTGGTTCTAATGGAGAATCATGTTGTATAACACAAAGCTCTGGCAGTGTACAATAAGATCACAAATGGTACGCCTGCCAATGGCAAAATGGAATCACTCACACTCGTTCCAACACAATAGATCGACACAAATTTCTAGAGGGTGACAAGTGAGTTTGATGCTCCCTGCCGATGGCCTTAAGTTTGGATATTGATGAATGAATGAATGGATCGTTCATGTGAAAAGCATCGCCGTGATTTCGGCCAATGGGGAGATGTGGCAAGGTTGTATTTTGGATATCAGACTGGAGCAAATGGTAAGTTCTTTTGACAGGGTGACATACGTTTTTTGAGGTGTGTATTTCATCAAGGATAACGGACAACCCAATATCATCTGGGTAATGATCCAATGGTATCATCGACGAGAAGATGTGAAAGAGCAAAAGTATGTTCGTTTATTGTGAAGATTGTAAACGATTTCCGAACAAAACTATTAGATTCTATTCATCCATTGGAAGCTACGAGCTCATATTGTCAAAAGATACTGATATCATTGAAGCTGCCTGTATTGAATGTGAGGCTTCCTGTATGAGACCAATAATAATAGTGATTAGTCTGACACGGATGATGATAGCTCCAGAGGACATCCTGAGGTTTGATGATGGTGCCCCCTTCGGTCCAACCATACTGGCAGAGCAGTATTACACCCGATGGACCATGGTGCAGAAAAAAATCAAGGAAACCAGCAAGAAAGGGAGGGCAATGATGCAGTCAACAGCAATTCAATACGAGCTTGTGGTAAGCCACCCGTAGTGTCCTTCACAATTGTATAAAATGATGTGTGCAGCACCCCATTAATATTTGTCAAGTCTGCAATAAGCCCTACAATCCAGACACGGATGTACAGCGATTTTGTCGAGGATGCAAATCTTGGTATCACACAGAATGCGTAGAAAGACTGACACCTGGCCCATCAGGAGTGCCTGTCATCGTGGAGACCTCTACGAAACTCCATGGTTCATCCCATGTCCACCAAGAAGAGTTCACCAACATTCTACAAACTCCGATCGAACGAGGCAGGGAATACGGAGTGATTGGAAATGGAAAAGTTGTCTCATTGGCATGGAAGCTATTTCGAAGGATGAAGGCCAACCACACTTCCCTGACAGCTGACACGTGGACACAGATCAATAGAAATGCCCAACTTCCCATACATTCTTTGCAGGACAGAAATCCAGATTACTATGCATGTCCGACTTGCACTGTGGGTAGAAAAACTAATTATTTCATGTAACCCTCAAAGACCTTTAAAGTAACAGAGACATCTTTCATACCAAGGTCGAGGTACAAATGCCACCGAATATACATCACATCACCCTAGAATCACATCGCAATGTTTCATGAACCAGACCTTCTGTGAGCAGTCTTGGAACCCTGACTAGCAGGCACTGCCCAGCTAAATCACTCGATTTTACCTGCATGACCGGAAACTTTGCTCCACAAAGCTGGCACGGACACTACCTACTCAGGGAAGCACCGGCACAATAAATACATGCCATGCCTACAGTGGTGAACCCTGGATCAATCAATCAATCATTTCTGTACACGCATAGTGTGTCGTACTCGAAGGTGCAATTGTTCGTTTAAAATCTACACACATCACAAATTCAATGATGTTGAGTAGGTTGAGAGCAGGCTGGATGGATATTTATATATGTTCGTACACTGTTCGTACATCGTTCGGATTTGCACAAGTTTGGTGCCTACACACATTGGAGTCACATGTTTGTAGGCACATTCTAGACTCGAGTCCAAGTATCCCTTGTTACACGCTTGTTAGATCAGATACATACGTGATACAAGAAGGGGCAGTACTCGCTAGTTAAAGTCTGCCATAACATCACTATAGCTATTTATATATCGCTTGACAAAAGGAAATGAATGAATGAGTGAGTGAGTTATGCAATATTCTGTGATATTCTGTGATTATTCCTGTCCCCTATGGGTCCAGGTTACCAGGAGGGAAAGTCGTGGGTCTCGAGTTACTGCATTGTCTCAGGTTTGGATTTGGCATTGAGATTCGATGGATCATGATTCTTGTACCTTGGTCTCTTTTGGCTGCAGGATTGAGTTACGTGCTGTGGCTGGTGTGGGTCAAGAGGGATATTGGGAAGGGGGATACCCTTTGTGTGGACGACCTTTTATGCAGTGGTTTGATCGTGGGTCCCGAAACGAGACCGAATTGTGGAAACGGTCAAAGCAACCGAACACCCCAAGCCGCTTGATAGTCAAAATGAATAGTAGCATGGGCGTAGCAAGCTAGGCCTAGACAAGTATCGTTGCAACTCGGCACCTTGATTACCCGGATTCAATAGACAGGGTCTAAGCAACCACTGAAACACGACATGCGACCTGTTTTGAGCATCAACAGACTGCAGGACCGTTCAGATCGAAGAAAGAGCTACGGGGTATTCCATCATCGTCACGGTCATCCCCTATATAAATCATGGTGAAAGCGAACAATGAACGGCCACTGCAAGGCAGCAACTGATACAAAAACACAGGGGAGAGATGGTGGCATTAGACGAAGAACAGACAATGAACGCACTATAAATCCGACGGTATCCATACGCTATGTGGCGGGCCGTACCTAAAGTGGGTGTAACTCATAGCGTTCCGGGACGAAGTCAAGGAATGGCATGAGAAACGATTTGCAACGCCCTTTCAAAACGATACCCATATATCCATCGGACCATCGTTACTGGCACGAGGGTCATCAAAGGCAGCGAGAGAAACGTGAGTTGCAAATGCGTGAGACACCATACCGGCACTGTTATGGTATGTACATCTGAGCCGCCGTCGAACGAACGACAATTGTAGGATCCAGATCACTTTGAGTGGATCTGGGGGGGCGTGTATCGCGTTTCGTTCGTGTCGTGAAAACTGATACGCACGCGGCAGACATCATGTGCCACTGGCAGGTGCATCCTACTCGCCTTCCTCCAGTGGTCGTTGTTCGAGTCCGTTGGCACTTTCGTACTAGCACCAAGCGGGAAACGCATCACATCCGCACGCGAACCATGGGGACGACAGTCACTGAGGAAGGCATGGTGGAAGTTGTGCTGGCCGTTGTATTACATGTATTCCCAATCCTTGTTCTCCCAACACACCTTCACACGTCCTTGACCTGCACCTCAAGCCAATCCCACAACCTCTCACCGAGCTCAGGGTCTTGTGTTCCCTAGGATGGTGTACCAACACACGCCCATGGGATGAGGTGCTCAAAGGACATTCGGGACCCCACGCGGGCACGTAATGCGAACGAACCTACCTTGCCATTAAGCCCTGCTGCCTCTGGCATCGTCCAGCATACAACTGCGTCAACGCACCCAACGAGGGATCATACAGTATCGTGCGATTCTGTCCCTGTCTGTCAGTTGATGATATGTCTCGATACCAAGGACCTACGTACGAGGATGGCCCGCACAAACAACGGGAGATGGCGTTGGAGGTCCGTCTTGATGTTCCCTGGATTGAGCAAGGTGGACACGATACCCTGATCACCATACCGCCGTGCCAGCTCAAGCGCCACCACCACGTCAACATCTCGGCCAAAAACGGAACTTGGGGGGACGTACGAATTTACTTTGGCGATACAGCACATTGGAGTTGTATGCTCGTCGTTCGGGTGAGTCTGTGAACGTGTCAAAGTCGAGATGACCAAAGTGGTGACCGGATGAAGACGTGTGCACGATGCGTGTCTTGCCGTCTGGGGTCGTCTTGGCGGTGGCGATCACCACTGGGAGAAGGAGTTTGGTAAAGTAAAAGTGGCCTGCGTCGCGTATGAGTAGTCGGTGGAGGAAGAGCATGGGACGACCTGCCCAGGACGTTGGTTCCGAGTTGGAGATCGTATCCATCTGCCGTGAACTGTTCGACTGGAGGGTACATGACCCCATTTCCAGAGCCCATATCGACACGTCCGCGTCATTGTTGTTTCTGCAATGCCATCTCAAAAACAAGCGGCCTATGCACGCGTTATTGAACAGCACGTGAAGTCGGGTTTCTTTGCTGTGTGATATTCCGGTTGGATCTAGTCGAGGTTTGAAACAGAGCAAAGACCGACCTCCGAAATGCCTCTGCGGGCCACTTTGACAGACTCCAAGTCAGCTAAATCCAAGTTGAGAAAGACGGCCTCGTTGCCGGTGTCGTGTTTGAGCTGACGGATCGTCTCCTCCGACCGTGCCTGGTTCCGTGCGGCGATGTACACTTTGGCACCATGGGCAAGGAGAACCTACGCTCGTCCTTCATATCGGGCTTGGGAGGGAGGGTGGCATGCGACGTACCTAGGCCGTCTCTTTTCCAATGCCCGTGCTGGCGCCGGTGACAACGATGACCTTGCCCGCGAGGTCTGGAATGTCGTGCACGTTAAGGTTGGATTGCCAGGAAAGGCTTCACTGAGCCAGGCGTTGATATCGTTCATGGATGCAAGAAATTGGAGGCGAGTGTAGTGTTTGGGAAAGTCACAATAGGCAGTGGACATTTGGAGTTACTAAGGCTGGGTTGTTACGTTTGGTCCTCTGCTCTGACAAATACCCATGCTAGCCGTCGTCGGTCCTTCTACCTCATCTCCAAGCGGCACGGCATTCTACTTGGCCGGGTCCAAGTCAAGTCGGTCAACGAACATCACCAACTTGGACCTCCTCTATTCACTCCATACGACACTCTTGACGCGAGTCACGCCGCAGGAATGGGAAACGCTTGGACATGGCAGCCGTGCCCAACGCAAGGTCTCCCGGGCATACGAGAAGTGATGCGCCAAGCTGGGTGGCGGATGGGAGGGTGGCGTCCGTCGCATAGACTGGTTGCACGGTAAAACGAGGCTGATTGGCATCAAAGTCGAGAAACACAGTAACGGCCATGGCATAGGCAAACCACATTCGCACGTCGTTCTGGCGCGTGCGACGGATTACGTTGGTTTCGAGGACGTGGCCGTTATACACAAACGAGACAATCAACTACGGGAGCAGCTGCGTCGCAAATGAGGCGAACGACTGCAAGAAAAGGATCCCAGCTTTCGTAGGTGACGTGGGCTTCATCACGCTAGTACTGACAATGTCCTCTAGACGCCATTGGCGTCCCGCTCGAGGACGTGCTGTACGCTTCGACCACGGTCATCGTCGGTGACCCTCAGTACCACCTTCCACTCGTCGTCGTCGCGTGCATGGGGGAGTTGACGAAGAATGGCTCGTCCCCGTTGGCTGTTCCGTTTCACGCCGTCCTCATTCAATTGTTTATAGGTATCTATCAAAGTGGTTCCGTGTGCTGCTGAGCCGCGATCGCCGTTTGCAACTCATTGACTTGTATGACAAGAGGCCAGATCTCGGTGCCCATTTCAACATGCGCGGCCAAGCCATGCCCAATATTTGTGCCCCTTTATCCACGTTTATCTCCAACCTTCTGGCTCCGCCCCTCGATGCCCAGATCTACTCGGCACTCTGGCACTGGTCCGTCAAGCCGAGCGCGAGGCGTGAAGACACCCGCCGAGACCAACAAGAGGAAGACGAGGAAGACCGGCGTGCCGGAGGCGAACTCCCGCAATCTCAGTCGTTCCCCACAGTTTGATTTTCTATCGTGCGGACACGGACAGTGCGCTTGAAACCGATCAGATATGTATCACCCAAATCCTGCTCTGTTTCCTCCCCTTGGCGAATATCTCCCTCCTCGTATATCTCTGCGGCTTCTTCACCCAGCTCCCGTTGTGCCTCGAGAACGGGTTGCAGCTCGAGGATGTGTTGTGAATATTCGGACATCGGTTGCTGGGCAGCTCAACCAAGGTGGTGTCACAACGGATGATGCTGCGGTTGTTGACACAGTGGCATCGGATATCGGACATGCCGTTTGGCGACATGTGTGGGATGACACCACCCTCGACGCCATCGGACGCGGAGGCGCAATCGACCGGTTCTGTGGTGGTGAACGAGGAGAGCAGTAGTCGCGAGCGGACTGACGTCATACTGCGTCCTCGTCCTCGGCGCTTTCGTCACCCTCGAACGTGTCACTCGAAGGTGTGTCGTTGTCCCGAAAGTCATCGTCAGATGTGGATGAAGAAGCGGCCGAAAACTCTGGGGCAAGCCAACGCAGAAAGAAGTGCGAGCTCGACGTGCCACAACGCACGCGTTCGGAAGCGGGCCGTGCGGGCGTGGGTCGTATTGAACTTCACGGTAGAGGTGGTCGAGGTGCCGCTGGACGAAGGCGGGTTGGGGTTACCCCTCGGCGACGGCCGCGGCGGGTGTGCGCTCGTATTGTGCAACTATCCCAAGGTTGAAGGATCTGGATCGAGCATGGAGACTGGCGAGCGCAAAACGTTGGTGCTGAGCGAGGTTGTACGTTCAGACGGGTATGGATCTCGCGAACTGATTCTCGATTCGATCCCCTTGGCGCTTAGATCGGCGTATCAGCATCTGGTTCCGTTTTGCATCTGAATTTGCCAAAGAAGGTTGGTGTATGTGTACGAGTATGAGTATCTTGGAGTACTGATCAAATATCAACTTGAGATCACCCACGTTGACTATGATGATATCTTCGATGCAACTCAATTCCTCGAGAACCTACTATTGACATCGGCGATAAGAGTCCCTAAATAATTTGCGACTCTGATGGGCAAACTCGTAAGCTTGTCATATCTTGGATCTTGATTGCTCCTTCTTGGCAACGAAATCGGAGCTGTAGAATCAGGCCATCTTGGCTGACCTGACCCCGGAAAGGGTATCTGTCCCAGCCCCGCACACTCGCCACTCACCACGTCCCCCTCGTGCCTACCTCCCCCCCCCCACTCATATTGTGACCAAACTGGAGGCCGTCATCGCACGGGATTCGGAATCGACCATAAGATATGTCGGACGTCATCCCCTCACCAACACACTCATCGGATTGAGACACGTCCGGATTTGTGCACCGAGGACGAGCGCGTAGAACGACGAGTAGAAGCTTTGTGGGGTGCATGAAATGTCACCTAGTTCACGTATTGGCATGATTTCGTTGGCAAACGGACCCAAGGGGTTGACAAGCCACTGGAAGTCAGAGTGTATGAACATCGGCCTCGAGAGTTGAGACATTTTGTCACAGCCTTAAACTTTATTTCAAAAGGTGTGATCCATCGTGCCGGGGTCGGCAACTTACTTTGACTCGATCATGGTACAGCTAACCACCAACGCGCCGACTAGGTGGACGATGGACACACCACGAGGCTGGCAACGACTCCATCGAGCGAACGTAACAGCTGGCCTATCCAGATCACGGACAATGTTGAGGTTTCCGCAGTCTTGGCTGCCATCACATGCACCACACTTCATATGGGTCTGGGGTCTAGAGCCATAGGTTTGAGGTAGGAACTGGCACGGGAAGAGGCTATCCGATCGGCGGTAATGGGAATATCGTGCATGCTGCGCTGAGGGCACCAGAATTCGATCGAGAATAGGGTGAAAACAAAATTTGTGTTTGGGGGTTTGCGCATCAATGCTGCGCACGCGGTGGCATGATCGATGGCTTGGAGTGATGCACAATGCAGAATGGACGTCTTGCACGCTCCAACATCACTGTTTGTGAAAATGAAACAAGAGTGAATGAACTGAGGGAAGGTAACGAGATTGGCGACGCACCGTGCCAAATCGACTCGGACTTCGCACCATCGCGTCTAGGTAGCTCGGGGTGAGGGGGACGTGGTATGTAGGTGCGCCCGCCTCGCCAATGGATCTGGGGTGTGGTAAGCCCGGTACTAGAGACATTTGTGGTGTTAGTTGGCTGGGCGGAGGTGAAGGGTACGTCTGCGTAGGCTCGTCTCACCAGGCTGGGTCCGTATCACTGCCGCTCGGGGTTGGCATCATCTCTGGAGGCTCGTCGCACTCTAGATGGGTTGTCACTGTCGTTGTCGTTGTCGGGGATTGTAAACTCGAGCATTGTCAGCAAAGACAAAGACTAACTTGTTTATCGAGCCTCGCGAAGACAAGGCTCTCCGATGACCAGAGATCTTTCCTTACAGGTTCTGCCTCCGCTGATTTGCGGGCTGTGCATATTTATAATACCACGGCCCTCCGGGCAACCCTGGACCCCGACTAATCATTACTTTGATTGATTCAAGTTGGTTGTGTGATGACACCTCGGGAACAGCCGTGTAAATACGTGCGTCGTTGACCATGGCGAAGATGGCGGCGCTCAGGGGAGTGGAGCAAGACGTTCCGTAAAGGTGCTCGAATACATTGTCGACCTAGAGGAATGCGTCAGCCTGCCATTTACGGAATTGCGAGAGCTTTCGTACAGCAACAATATAGTTGGCTCCGTCGGCGGAAATGTCAGGGTAGGCACGAGACTGTTGGCACATGATTAGCATCATCCACTTTAAGCAGAGCGAAAAATTAGACCCCAGTGGCATTCCAGATGGTGGTGGGGTAGCGGCGACACCGTGGTCACCCAAGCTGTAAGAGGAAGGTGACACCCATCAGACCAAGTTTGGTGTACTCGTTACACTACCCATCTGAGTCCTTATCTGCAGTACCAGAGATGGACTCACGTCCATCCGTAGATCAGTCCGTTGACATCCATAGATCAGTCCGTACATCCATCCATTAGCAGTCCATAATCCATCCATAGTCCTACCCATCTGAGTCCTTATCTATTTACTGGTGGGTCGTCGAATGCTCCAATAGCCGATTCCCACGCCACACACACCCTCGCCCGCAAACACCCTCTTTTCCTCGATTTTTTATTCCACATTCCCCTCCCTCTATCGACTAGAAAACTATCTGGCTGGATGCGTTATGACTTAAACCCATGGGTGCAACACTTGTATTGTGGAGAACGAGCACTATTTCTCTTCCTGGATGTCCCTCTTCTCGACCCTTCTCAGCATGTTCCTTGCAGAGCGTTGTACATTGCACACCGCCCCAATGGCATATCTGACTATCTGAAAACCTTTCTAGGGCCTTGATAAAGAGTGTGCAACAAGCTGCTTGTCGTTTGCATCATTTACCACCATTCTGTGAGTGATTTCATACCTCCCACCCTAATAAGACGTTACATCTCTTGCACACCCTTGCACACCGGAACCCAAGCTACTAGCAGTCCTTGGAAGCTTAGATAGAGATGTTTTCATGCTTTTTCGCCAAGATCTTGTGAGTGTGGAGCCTCTGTACGTCGTCTTTGCCACTTCACAATCTGACATACTCTGACTGACGAACGTTTCGACCCTAAGCCAGTTGGAGCACATTATATCTATTCTAGCCTTGTCATGACGGTTAAACCAGTGTATTATAGAAAGCCCTGTAATCAAATTTATCACCCATTGTTCTCCTAGAACTTGCTCTCCAATACACCCTGACTGACGACACTGTTAGCTCATGTTAGGGTTGTTAGGTTATGTCTTAGAGCACTATCCCCTCTATAAAATTCGCCGAAACGAGGCTTTAGGGTGCCTACCCGCAGCGGGGTGGGACCCCAACAGATAAGCCCTGGAATGGGAGGGGCCCCCCCGAGCGAAGCGAGGGAGGGGAGGGGCCCATGAAGGGGCTTAGGGATGCCCCCGGAGTGGTAGGTCCTCTTTCGGCAAGGACACGAACACGTTGATTTAGGGTTGCCACGCACCTCCTCTGTTGCTTGCTCTTCTCTGTCCTAGATAGCTCTACTGTTAAATTGTATAAAGTATTCAACCCTATACATTTCCGTTCAGTATGCTGCAAGAACGCCTCGGGCGTTTAAAACAAAATCATAGTATCAACTGAACTGTCATCCACCATTCCTCATATGAAACCGCTCATCTGGTCAATGTGCCATTAGATATATGAATGATTGGTAGGCCAGATCGAACGAAATACAACGCTAGGATGCGCTACCAACGGACTACACCTATTAAAGAAGCACAACAGCCACCAGATTCTGATGGTTGCTGCTGAGTGCTCCATCTACTTTGCTCCCCTTCTGCTGCCAAATTCTTCTTGTTGTTTCAGTTGTTTTTCGCTGACAATTCCCTCTCAAACAAATCTGCTGTTTGAATGAAAATGGTGAGTCAAACAAACACCGTCCTTGAACATTGGACTGACCAGTTTGACTGACTTTACTCTCTGTCCCCTTTCTTGAGTGGACCTGTTCGCACCCACCCCCCTCTCTCCTCACTCCCTCTTGTCACAAATCATAACAATCCCCCCCCCCTCTCAGACGCATCATGTCCGTGCCTTCAACCTGAGGGTTTGCTTCATACCCCCACTCTCGTTTGAGCTGGTTTAAGAAATACCGGCTTGTACAACACGCATATATCTGCCACGTCCTCGACTTTTCACCATGCCGTCAGTACCTCTACTCATTTTCTTTGTCATTTTCTAAACTTTGTGCCAACTCCAGTCGCCTCTGTGAGGTCATAGGCTGCCGCTTTCGCACAATTGGCTCTCATAAGGATGGGCCGAAGGAACACCAAGCAAACTACCACTCTCTTGTTCGGACTGTTCAATACCTTGGTATGGTGTCTGGTTTATTTCTATTCCGACACTCATCCCCATCCCAGGAGCCTCAGTTCAAATCACCCGCGACGGTCCTTCCGGCACCCTTTCTTGCCCTTGCGGCAACCCTCATCACGCCCGATATTCCTTTCAAAAAATCTACTCCCTTTGCCGAAGGAAGCCCCATCCAGAGGACAATGCTGCATTTCCTGATAACCAACCTTCTCCCGTCGACGATGTGCTTCTCTCTGAACTCCTGATTGACAAGGAATCTGTGGCGGAGCAATGTTCAACCTCGATTGCAACCGTACTCGACACTCCACCAGAGGATTCCCATTCCCATGTTACTGCTACACCCCACGACTTGGTCGAACAGCCAGCTGCCTATGCTGGCAATGTGTCTCCTTTCGACAATGGCCCACCTCTCCTTCTTCCGCATTCACTTTTGCAGGCAGCTGAAAAGTCCGTGGACGGTGACCTTGCAGACCTTCACCAAGATCTCTTCAAAGACGATGCGATGGATGTAGATTCTGAGCCTGAAGACGCTCTCCAAGACTTCGACATAGACCTCACCAAGTGCCCATCCTTTGCTGGCTCTCCGTCTGTTCCCGACTCCGTTGTCGCCAAGCAACTCTTTTCGTTGGGTTTACAGGTCGATAATCGCTTTCATCTCACCATATGCCTCGCCTGTCAACTTCCGATTAACTACACTACCGCCCATTCCCATTTACTCAGAAACCACAAGATCCCCCGCTTTAGGTACCCTCCTAAGCAGGAACTCGACCGCCTGTTGCTCGCTTTGAATGCGAATGACGTTAGGAATGTGCTCCCTGGCCCCATCACTCCCATTCCTGGTATCGCCATCGTGCAGGCTCTCAAATGCACTACCCACACTTGTCCTCAGGCCGGAATATTTCCAGACAAGAGAAGGTTTAACGAGCATTGTAAACTCTACCACCACGACGTCCCTAAAAAGGAACACACTTGGCTGCTGGTGAAAGCCCATATTCTTGGTAAATTCCGTGCCTTCCGACAAATGGTTGAAGTTGTCGCAACTCCCCCTCCCTCTGACAGCTCCCTGCTCGACGACGTTGTTCAACACTCGAAATCGATTCACCTTCACAGCCTTCCTGATATCTTCACCCCGTCTTCCAATGCACGCACCAAAGGTTCCATTTTCGCACACATTGGTTGGGACCATCTTCTATGGGGTGTAAACATCCGTGACCTTCGCATGACAGTTGAACCTCCGGACACCACCGAAGGCGACCATCGAACCCTCGTCAAATCCGTTGAGAGGTATTATGCCCTCATCGCTCCACAGATAACCACTCTGTCCGTTTTGACAGCCCGTTACATTGCCTCCCCCGCTGAGCTTGCGTCCCAGCCCTTTAAGCGCCTGCAGGAGGACGCAACTTTGTTGAGATACTCTCAACTGACGGCCTACTTTCTCATCTTTCTCATACGTCACCTTGATGCTCCCGTGCCTGGATTTCCCATCCCCCTTCACCCCCAACACGTCGAGTCCCTCACACTCCTCAAACAATCCTTGTCTGTAGGCAATGACAACGCAGTCCAGGAGTGCATACATGCTGCTATACTTGACCTTCTCACGCACACCAGTCTGGACGCACGTACTGATGAGCATAAAGACCCTTTGACGCTGTTCCTGGCTGTATATCACCTTCGTGACAACGTTGGCAACACCACACGCATATCTGCAATCCCTCCCAATCTGTCAGCTTTTCAATGGTGCTTCAGGGCAACCGCGGTGCGTGAGGTACTTGAGAAGGCCCCGCTCTATGAAGGCGACACATACATGTGCGTATCTCCCCAAGTAATGGTTGCTCCGTCTGACGACTGCAACAATAGTGCATATGAAAAACATGCCAAGCATTTAATCACCGATGGCCGCCAATCCCTCTTTACCTTTTTACGACAAAAGCATGCGCTTTTGAGTTCCATTGCCTACACAGAGCCTGGGCTGCCTCAGTTCAACTGGGACTCCTCGCTCAAGATCCTCTCAGTTGACGGCTTTCCTCTCAGTCTAGATAGGTTGACCAAATCTGTCGCTGCAGTGCAGACAGAGATGGAGCGGTTAATTGAAGCCCTTTGCCTTGGAATCGACTTTTCTGACGTCTTTACATACATTGACTCGCGCATGGATCCCAAAAATCCAGAAATGTGGTTCGTTGACCGCCCTCGAGAAGAGCTTCAAGGAACGTCTGTCATGTCACAGGATAAATTGGGGCTTGCCACCTTTTCACAGCGATTGTTGAATGCCGTCGCACAAGAAGGCCGATTTTTCTCCAAGATTGACGGCTCTATCGTCCCTCAAAAGCGTGAGTATGTTCCGATGAGCGATTGTGTTCTATTCTTACCCCTTTCAAGTTGCTATATGGCGTTGGATTACCGAGCTGGACGAGCTAGTCTCTGCTTCCTACTATGCTATCACCTTAACTTGGGGCGGCGGTGCAAGAGGTACTGAATGCGACAGCATCAAGCATACGATTCATGGACTAGGGGATCGGCATATATTTATCCTCAACGGCCTTCTCGGGATTGCGACTACATACGTGAAAACCCAACATATCCAGGGCCATGGGAGACTGATAGTCCGAACTCCTTGTGCATCTATTTCTCGACTCGTTCTTTTTTCATTGAGCGTTCTCTACCCAGTGGCTGCCCACTTATCCTCTTTCGTGATGGAGGTGGAACATGCTCGGGCGTATCTAAGCTACGTATTCGTCCACCACGGCACCATTCTGGACAGCCATAAGTTCTCCTCAATCCTCCAATACTACACGGAGAAATACCTCGGAATCAGCCTTGGTTTGAGGGATTACCGACAGGTGATGTGTTCCATGCTGTGCTGCATTGCCAAGACAGACTATGGTGCTCCCGACGAAGCGGATCAAGACCTGGCTGCCATTCATGCTCAATTTGGCCATTCAGTGGCGATTGCAGATGCTCACTACGGCATCCAAGGCTCCAATGCCTTGGCCTCTGTTTCTCACACTGCTGTGCGGTCCATGCAGCGTGTGTCTGCACGCTGGCACGCTTGTCTAGGTTATGGAAAGCGGGACTCTGGAGAGGACTCGCAGCTGGATATTAGGCCAGATTCGACTTCTCGAATGCTCGAGGCACTCAAAGCACCCTTGACTGAGACGCTCCAGCAGACTACTCGCGCATACATCCAGGATTTCTACGAGTCTACCATGCCCCATTGGACCAGTATTTTGCAGGGCGTCGGGTCAAACTTGACAACTTTCATTAATGCCGGCTTGCAGGCCTCCTCACCCCTTCCACCTTCCCAGCTGTCCCCTTTGGTCATTCATCCACGCCTTCGTGAGCGATTGCAGGTTCTTTACCCCGGTCAAACCTTTGCGTTTACTTGCTCCCAGCAGGCTGAGTTGGTTCAAAGCTGCTTCACCAACGACCACGTATTGGCGGTACTACCTACGGGCAGTGGCAAAAGCCTTGCGTTTTTTGGCGCTGCTGTTTTGAACCCAGACGGCCTGTTTATACAGAGCCTGGAGTAATTTATATTACAACTACGAAACCAAAATCTGAGCAAAGTAAGATTAGGATATCATAGATATACCTATTGGGATGCCCCAGATCAATTTTCTAAGAAAACGGCGGTCGGAATAATTTAATATCAAAGATATACTGATGATGGGGAGAAGATGTGCTATTGAGTCAAAACATTTT
>JBBPJL010000349.1:0-19732 GCA_038088675.1 Xanthoconium separans | reverse complement strand
CGGCGTTGTCAGCTTCGAAAGACTTTGATAATGGGCACTACAAGACCACCCCCCAGCATGGGATTCGTGCCTTTGGCCGCGCATACAGTGCATGGGCATATAGTCAAGAGGTTGAAATCTCTCCACTTTCTTCAGCTGGTCCTGTGTATTGATTGTTCTGAAGTGGTTCCGCAAGAAACTCTACCTGTTCGATGGAACGTGAGTAGATTTTGAAGTCGCCATTCAAATCCATTGATTCGTTTGTACAGATACTCTGACCTTCACGCATTCCTGCGTGAGGAGTGGGAAGCGGGATTCCTGAATGGCTGGGACGCGAATGATCTTCTTACTCTGATACATACGTGGCAAGTTGCCGACGTGTCCACAATCCGTGACAACGGAGATCTCGAAAAGTGTCTCGGTGCAATCAAGGCCAAGGGACTCATCATGCCTTGCAAGACGGACCTCTATTTCCCTGTAAGTCCGTATAAAAACACAGTCATTCTTTTCTTCTGATTTCGTACTCATCCGAACAGCCGGAAGACAGTGAGAATGAAATGCGGTACCTGAAACATTCCAGGCTGGTTGTTCTTCCCTCCATCTGGGGTCACATGGGTAATACCTTCTCCTTATATTTTTTTCCCTTTCAACTGATGAATGTGTTATCAGCCGGTGGTGGTGCTAACACCGAGGATGACAAGTTCCTCCAGTCAGAAGTCAAGAAGTTCCTAGAGGAGCCTTAGAAACTACTTCTCCATGTAAATATAACGTGACCAATACCATCCACGAGACAAGAAACAGGTCCCTGTTCCGCCACGACCCTGGTTCCACGCTAAATTATACATTCTCTGGGTACTTAGAAGAGATCGCGGGCCGCGAACCGGCTTATCCCACAAACAGAGCTGTGGGCGATAAGAATATAACACGAGATGTGTGGTGGACATTGGTTCCTCCTCCCTGTGAACGTTTAACATGGCAGAACACAACCTTCAATACTACCATCACGGCAGGTTCAAGGTTGCAGGTGGTGTTTTACCGGACGCCGTCACGGCTTACGAAGCGTTTGGAGATCCGTCCAAACCCTGCGTAGTGTACCCAACTTGCTACGGCGCAAAACTTTCTCTGGGAGGTACGTATGTTGGATTGGACACCGTGATCAAGACTCTCAAACTACTTCTCGACCTAGCTCAGGACGCTCTAGTCGGCGAGGGCAAGGTATTAAGATGTCGTGTGTGATGCGTCGCAGGTCGTTCGTGCTGATACTGTGACAGGCCCTTGATCCAAGAAAGTACTACATAGTGACATTTGCCTTGTTCTCTAACGGAGAGGTATGTCGTTATCTATCCAATGGGCATCTCCGATCAACAGCCGAATCCTATCCCCTAGTCTTCTTCTCCATCCAACACAGTGAAATACTTCTCTTTAAAGCACCAGTTGCGTAAAACTTATGCAACAACATAACAGCCTCCCCCATACAATGGTCCTTACTTTCCAGAGATCTCATATGAAGATAATATGTGCGGAAGGCAACATCCTCATATTGTTTACCACTCACCTTCGACAACAGCCGAGCTCAATATGCGGTATTGACGAAAGTTCTTGGTGTGAAGAAAGTTCATTGTGTTGTGGGCCTTTCGATGGGCGGTCAGCAGGTAAGATGGTTCATCTCGATATTTTCTAGATCACTGATCAACATATGGCAGGCCTACCACTGGGCGACAGTGTACCCAGACTTTGTAGACAAGATTGCAGTGGTGGTTTCCGCCGCCAGAACGAGCATGCATAATAGATGGTCAGTCGTTCGCTGTTTCCATCGGGAGAACCGCTGATATGAATTGGCTCAGCATCTTGGAAGGCCCAAAGGCCGCTCTCACAGCATCGAAAGACTTTAAAGATGGCCACTATACGTCGCCGCCATATCACGGCATCAGAGCTTTCGGGCGTGTTGTACTGCCATGGGTTTTTAGTCAAAGTGTGAGTGTATGTGCACCTAACGCCGAGGAAACTAACTGAGGACTGTCAAGTGGTTCAGAGAACATAAATATCTGATGGACGGACAGTGAGGGCTCTGCATAACCACAAACACAAATGAACTGATGCTCTGCGCTAGGTATCCTGATCTGCAGTCTTTCATCCGTGGAGAAGGGGAATCACATTGGCTCCAGAACTGGGATGCGAACGACATGCTCCATCTTCTCAATACATGGCAAAATGGCGATATTTCGCAAGTTAAAAACAACGGTGACTACGAGCAGGCTCTAAGAAGCATCAAAGCAGAAGTACTTCTCCTACCTGCCAAAACGGATCTATTTTTTGCTGTCAGTGGTTTCCTTATGTCGCTCCGTTGTTCACCAACTCAATATCTCGCAGCCCGAAGACAGTGAAATCGAGCTGTCGTTTTTGCAGCACGGGACTTTGGTACCCATCGATACGAACTGGGGACACAGTTCCCAGGGCCAATCAGACATTGATTTCGTATCTGCACGAATTAGACAATTCCTGGCTTGAGAATGGTTTAGAGTTCTGCCATTCTTCCGTTCCCATCATGTGTGGTAGAACACTGGATCTAGTCAAATATTGCCACAGTCATAAAATGACGAAGAAATCTTTTGGATTTAGTGTTGACATGTAGCCTTTTGGTAAGAGCAGATATTGCCCATCCGGGTCTGACTGTGCCAAATTTGGCACGGTCGCTCTCGTTTGTCGTCATTTCCTCGGACAATTTACCTTGACCCGTGAGTTGGTTTGATCATGCCCACCAGCGTGGGGAGTACAAAAACGAATCGAGGTGACCAGGTGGACCAACTCCAGAACAGTGCTTCTTACCTTCTCACTAATCTGGTCGCTAGCACAACATGCAACCTCTGACCGCAGAGATTCAATACTACCATCATGGCAGGCTCGGCGTGGCCGGTGGTATACTTCCGGATGCGGTCACAGCATATCAAACATATGGAGACCCTCGTAATCCTTGCATAGTGTTTCCAACATGCTATGGTGCCAAATTGGCTCTTGGAAGTAAGCTAGTGGAGAGTGTTCAGGAAGCAATGTTAACGTATCTGCAGGTCAGGACTATCTTGTTGGTGAAGGAAAGGTAATCCATCGCTTTTGCACGTTCAATATACTGCTCTGTGTGGCATTTACAATTGCATATCGCTCCAGGTTCTTGACACCAAGAAATACTATGTCGTCACTTTTGCGTTGTTCTGCAACGGAGAGGTTTGTCGAGTGACAATGCTCATTCTTTCAATGTCTGATCGCGTCAGTAGTCGTCGTCTCCTTCTAACACCGTACGTGGGCCATACCTGCGAGAAGGAATTCCATTGGCAAAGTGTGACGTATTTTCTTCCTAGCCCGCACCATACAACGGACCTTATTTCCCATTTATCTCCTACGAGGACAACATGTGAGTTCCTCTGAGTCCATACCTGTTACTTGCCTCATGTCACGTCATAGACGCGCCCAGCACGCAGTTCTCACGAAACAGCTTGGAGTGTCAAGGGTATTTTGTGTCGTAGGTTTTTCCATGGGTGGTCAACAAGCCTATCACTGGCCTGTGGTGTTCCCCGACTTCGTGGAGAGATTTGTGGCGATTTGCACTTCCGCACGAACGAGCCCCCATAATCAATGGTCACTTTTCTCTTTGTTTCGTGGCCCACGACTAATCGTTGCAAAGTTTCCTTGAAGGTCCGAAGGCCGCGATGGTGGCATCCAAAGACTTTGCTAATGGACACTACACATCCACTCCACAGCATGGAATTCGGGCTTTTGGGAGGGTTTATTGTGCATGGGCCTATGGGCAAACTGTCAGTAAACACGAAATTGATATTCAAGGTTCTTACAGTGCATCAGTGGTTTAGGGAGCATCAATATCTTATGAGTGGAGAGTAAGTGCCTCTCTCTCTCTCGATTACTGGTACGTCCAACCATCCACTTTAGATATCCTGACCTGGACTCGTTCATCCGCGAGAGATGGGAAGGGAGATTTCTGCAGTACTGGGACGCCAACGACATGATTGCCCTGCTCACCACCTGGCAGAAAGGAGACATCTCCATCATTCGCGATGGCGGCGATTACGAGAAAGCACTGAAGAGTATCAAAGCCAAAGGACTAATCATGCCTTCGAAGACTGATCTTTACTTCCCGGTTTGTTGTTACCCCTAGAAGTTTGTTCACGCTGACGTTCCTTTCAGCCGGAAGACAGCCAAGTTGAAGTTTCACACCTCAGAGATGCCACATTACACGTCATACCAACCGTCTGGGGCCATGTTGCAGGTGGAGGAGCGAATCCTGTTGATGTCGAGTTCATTTCAGAAAAGATCCACGCGTTTTTCAATCCTTGAATGGACGAGGCGCGGCATGGCTGTATTTGGTATCAGTGAACATTCCTTATGGAGGTAGTGATGGAAGTAGTACGTTGAACATTTACTAGTCACGTGTTCCTCGGAGTGAATACGGAATACGTTCGCTTGGACACGTTACACCAGCAGTACCTCCACGACAATAACCAGGCTCTGCGCGTTTGAAAATGAAGGAACGCCGGAGTCTACTGTTTGGCAGCATACTGTTGCTCCCCGTGGTCGGCGTCGGTGCATTCTATTTACCCGGCGCCGCACCACGCACTTTCGAACAAGGGGAGCAAGTAGACCTCTTTGTCAACGCCCTCACACCCATGTTGTCAGGGAAGGACGATTCAAAACTCGTACGTTATTTACACAGTATAAATGATCTCACATTGACTCGACCCTACTTGACCAGAAATCTCTGATCAACTGTGGGTGTCACTGAACCTAATCCGTCATTCAGTCTGTCACTTGCTCATGTTCACAATCACAAGATGACTACTACAATCCTTCTTTTCATTTCTGTGAACCTGTAGGGGGACCAAAGAGTCAGCCGGAATCCTTGGGCTCTATTCTGTTCGGGGACCGAATATTCAATTCACCTTATGACGTGCGTATAATTACGGTCTATCGATCTTTGGTCTGAGCATGCATGTATCAGATCAAAATGCTAGAGGAGAATGGTACATGTCGTACCCTTTGTACCAATCCGGTGCTGCCGCAGGACGCAAAGTTCATCAATGACCGTATACGGGAAGATTATGCGCTCAATTGGCTCATAGACGGTTTGCCAGCAGCAGAGATGAAAAAGGACCTGAAGACGGGTGACATATTCTATGACATGGGTTTCAATCTAGGCGACGACGATTCCGAAACTCCATACTTGAACAATCATTACGATATCGTGCTGAGGTTTGTGTGAGTGTCCTGCTCACAACGTCACCTCATGTAATGGTATACAGGTACCATGAACGAGATCCAGGCATGTACCGAGTAGTCGGCGTTTTGGTGTGGCCATCGAGGTAGGCAGTCGCGCGAGTGGCTTGCTCTCCTTTCTCTGAACCCGTTTCCCAAGTCGTGGTGGCCCACAAGAGGACACAGACAGACTTGACTGTGATGCTAAAGTACAGCCGCTTTCGCTTTCAGAGACGCAGGAAACGAACGTCCGTTACACCTATCGAGTCACTTGGGAGGTAAGTTCATGTCAAATGTTCTGATTCTCAACTCTGACATTCTTGCCAGGAATCAGATACCCCATGGGTATGCTTTTTGTTGCTTCTGAGCTTGAAAATCGAACTGACGTTCCCCAGGCTACCCGCTGGGACAATTACCTGCACATTTTTGATCCAAGAATACACTGGTTCAGTATTGTGAACTCGATCGTGATTGTTGTCCTCCTCTGCGTTATGGTTGCCATTATTCTTATGCGCACGGTCTCAAGAGACGTGAGCACCTATCTATTGAAAAATATAAAAACTTGACAAATTTTATCTGTAGATTTCCCGCTATAATGCCATCGATCTCAGTGTAAGTTTCACATTGTCTGTTACTTATATACATTCGTACTCAACTACCGCAGGAGGATGTTCAGGAAGACTGGGGGTGGAAACTTGTGCATGGAGAAGTATTCCGCACGCCACGTTTACCAATGATTTTAGCGGTCATGGTTGGAAATGGGGCACAACTCTGTGCTATGTGTTCGGTTACCCTTGGTACTTTTTCCAACTTGCAAGCATTTCTGGGATCCTTACAATGTCATTTGAACAGTATTTGCACTGTTAGGATTCCTCTCACCGTCTAACCGCGGTTCACTAGCGACTGTAATGATGGTGTGTTGGTCCTTCTTTGGCGGGTAAGTAACCTCTCTTCTGTCTCCTCTGTCCTGATGTAACGAGCCTGCGTATAGAATCGGTGGTTATTATTCGAGTCGCGTGTACGCATCTTTGGGGGGTACGGACCGCAGAAAAAATGCCTTTGTCACTGCCACCGTTCTGCCTACGTATGCTCTGTGCTGCCTTCCCTATCTTGAGCTGAATCGGGACACAGGCTTGTTTTCATCGTCATTTTTCTGCTCAATTTCTTCCTTCTCATGGCCGGATCCTCGGGAGCTGTTCCGTTCAGTGCGTAATTTCGTGCGCTTGTCCATGTGACTATCACAAACACCCGGTGTAGCAACGATGCTCTTGATTGTCGTGCTATGGTTTGGAATCTCTGCACCCCTTTCGGCTATCGGTTCCTACATCGGAGCACGACAAGGAGTGGGTACCCGATTTTCTTTGTTTGTTTGAATGGCTTACTAGATGAATGCAGGGCGTTTCACATCCTGTGAGGGTGAATCAAATCCCTAGGCAAATACCTCCTATGCCTCGCTATCTTCAACCTTGGGTATGTTGCATGACATGTAACCTCTGATCGCGTATAAACATTAGAATAGGTTGCCACATTACTCGCTGGTATTCTACCATTTGGTGGGTCGCTCCAGCATCTTACGCTGGCGGAGTATTGATGTTTTGATCACAGGTGCTGCATTTGTCGAGCTGTACTTTATCATGTCCAGTCTCTTTGCTTCGCGCGCATACTATGCATTTGGATTCTTGGCACTCACAGCTGGTGTAGTTGCACTGACGACCGGAACTGTCGCAATTCTTTTCACCTACTTCGTCTTGTGTGCAGAGGAATATCGGTGTGTCCTAATTTCCGGAGACCAACATGATTGCTGACGGGGGACGTACAGGTGGCACTGGCGGGCATTCATGACTGGAGGAGGAAGCGCAGTCTGGATTCTCATCTACGGTCTGTTCTATTGGTTCTCGCGGCTCTCGCTCGATTCTTTTACCAGTGTTGTGCTCTACCTGGGGTACTTGTTTCTTATTTGCCTGTTCGACTTCCTTATCACGGGTACGTCCTTTTCGTTATTAGTGGCCAAGTCGACGACTCATTGCTATACTTATATAATGTGATCAGGAACGATCGGCTTCCTTGCGTCCTACTGGGTTGTGCGTAGACTGTACAGCTCAATCCGTGTTGACTAGTCCTGTTAGACGTTACCGCCCTGTATTTATCAAATTGGACAATGACCCTTTTCTCGGTGCTTTGCTTCACCGGAGCCCATCCCGTCTCTGTCTGGCAACTGAAAGCAAGCTTGAAAGTTTTGACTTGCATGCAATTTGATCTAATGCTGGCTGCCAGCATCGAGCTGGTTGACGGACATGGGTTGGACTAGTACATACAACTCATGAAATCTTAACCATGACAGACAGCAAGAGCAAGTGGGTGGTACGTTATGTCACAGGGTATGTTACACAAGAATTTGACAGATCTCTATATCACCTACCGCCCACCCGAACCAGCAAGACGCCAGGATTCTTCGGATCTACTTCGACACGATGCCCGCGCCTAGAGTGCAGGGTTAACACGGTTGTCATGTGGGTCTTTGGGGATACTTACGTCTGTAAGTCCTCTTGTATTGCAGGTTTGAGGCGAGAGACGCCACCTTCGGAGTGATTGCCCTGGCCTACCAGACCAGACCAAACTGTGAGCTGGAGACGTGCAAAAAGAAATCCACGTACCGACGATCAACTTGATCTCAGAATCACCCCTTCGACGGGCGTCTATGACAGTTTTCTGGGCATACACAATGGCTTCTTTGACGTAGAGACCATGAAGGTCTACTTCGCATGGAACTCTGTCCTAGGCATTTGTGCAGCAAAAGGTGCGGGGTCCCTTATGGGCACTTACTCGATTGTTCTCTGAAATTGATTGCTAGTTAATTTTATCTATGGGGATATGGATACGGGTTTACCTTTGAAGATGGTTGTGCACGCATCAGCATTGAGTTTTTCCATCTTGAGAGCGTGACGTTTGCCCTCGTCTGAGAGTACCTTGGCGCGGGCACGGTCACGGCGTTCATAGGCCTCTTTGCTCTGTTGGTAACATTGGGCCATCAAGTCGCCTTCTCGTTTGGCCCTGGATCGGAGGGAAGCATATATTTCTTCCGGGGTAATTTGATCTCTCTTGCTCTTGGCAGAGTCGAGGTCCTGCGGCGTCCCCTCAGATGATGTGCGGGCCTGACTTGGGGCCTGAGGTAAGTAGTCGTCACGACGAGATTGCCAGTGCCGATCATCGCGTCGGCGAACTTGTGGTCGAGAGCGATGGTCGTCTGGATTGTCTCCAAAGAATAACTGGTATGCAGCATAGGCAGCAACAGCACCTGCAATCAGGTAGAGCATGGTGGAGGGGGGAAGAGCACCAGCGCCTCATGGAGTCCGGATCCGGGCGCTGGCGAGGCACGAGGAACATGTAAGGCAAGCTCGTTTTGGTGCTATGCGACAAAAGTATTACGAGTACAACAGATGTAACGATATGGGGAGTAACCAAAAAATGTCCAAATACAGTTGTGAAGAGTCCATCAAAGTAGAGTGAGTGTCCAACAAGTCCGTGCTATACATCATGAAGTCATTCGAGTCATTCTTTGCTTTGTAGCGTATGTCCATAGCGATCATGAGGAACATGCTGTGATATTGAAGGGTGGGCTCCAGTTACCAGAGTCACCAAAGACTAGACGGGGTTAGTTGCGTGGCCAGATCCAGTAGGAGAAGTAGCTTACGGACAACAATCCACTTGTTGGAGGACTGTGTATCTGCGGGGATGGTGACATTGACGTGACCATCAGTCAGGGGGAAACCAGTTGCAAGTGGTGTTGACTGGGTCATGCCGTTGATGCGCAGATAGACCATGCCATTGGGGTTCGTGACCTGCGCTGGCTTGGAGGACGTGTCCCAGGTGACGGTGTAAGTACCACCAGCGGACCAGACGGTGGTTGCATTTGGAGTTGTGATTTGGGGTACCCAGACGTCGCGGGTGACTGGTGCGACGGGGAGAGCGAGGATGAGAGAGAAGAGGGAGAATAAGACGTAGAAGAACATGATGGTCGTGAAGAGGGGGAATGAGGAGAAGAGTTGAGACGCGACCCGGAGATTTATACACTTGGGGAGGAGGGGCACAGCTACCAGATCGGGTTATCCGAAACCTTCACTGCCCGGTTCATTCACCGGGGCATCGCCAATGGCGCCCCTCAAACGGAAGAGATCCATCGCGGATGATTCAGACGACGACCAACTCATAGACATAGCCTCCGCTTTGTCTGGTACCCGGTCAAAGCAACTCCCGTCTGACACCGACACCGACACCGGGGGCGATGAGGATCTCGACGATTTCATACACCATGCCATCGTCAAGAGGGACGTCAAGGGTGGTACACACTTGCTCAAAAAAATAAAGAACAGAATGGCCGACGTCGGCGGGGGCAGCTTCCAGAGCATGGGTCCGTAGTATTACACACCCTCCTCGTCCCCCCCCCCCTTCTCACTCCTCCCAGGTCTTCACCCGCACCTTCTCCGCGCACTCACTCTGCAGGGATATCGCACTCCAACCCCAATACAGCGGGCAACTATCCCCTCCCTTCTTGCTACCCCCCCACGCGACCTGGTGGGCATGGCTCGAACTGGCTCAGGAAAAACCCTCGCATACATGGTCCCCTTGGTACAACGCCTCGGTGGACGTCACGTCCATGCCTTTGGTGCGCGCGCAATCATTCTCGTTCCAGCTAGGGAGCTCGCTTTGCAGGTCCTCAAAGTCGGTAAGAGCCTTGCAAAAGGCTGGAAAAGCGACGCGGCCCCACACGCCGGTGACGCGCACGACGTCGACAATGAAAACTCTATATCGGGATCGGGAGAGTCCCTCCGGTGGGGTCTGATCGTCGGGGGTGAAGGCATGGACGAACAGTTCGAGATGATCAGCGGAAACCCAGATGTGTTAGTCCTTCGTCCCATATCCTGATTTTAATATTCATCCGGTCAAAGCATCATTGCAACTCCCGGTCGCCTTCTCCACCTAATCGTCGAGATGTCCCTCTCCCTTACCTCGGTTCAATATGTCGTCTTCGACGAGGCCGATCGTCTTTTTGAACTCGGGTTTTCTACTGCCTTGTCAGAGATTCTCGCCCGTCTCCCTTCCTCGCGCCAAACCCTGTTATTCTCCGCCACTCTTCCGAAATCCCTCGTTGACTTCGCGAAAGCTGGCTTGCGCGATCCAAAACTTGTACGGCTTGACGCAGAGTCAAAGATAAGCTCTGACCTCCGGATGGCCTTTTTTTCCGTCAAACAATCAGAAAAAGACGCCTGCCTGCTCTCACTCTTGAGAGACATCATCAAAGTCCCTTTTGCTAGCACTGAACGATCGCAAGGCGATGGTGGCCCGAAGGGTAAAGGCAAAGAAAGGGTAAAATACCCTTTGCACACGGCACCCCATCAAACTTTGGTGTTTGCAGCCACGAAGCATCACGTCGAGTACCTCTCAGCACTTCTCACTGCTGCAGGTTACGCCGTCTCTGCCCTATATGGTTCCCTTGTACAGTCTACGAGGACTTTCCAAATGTCCCAATTTCTCGCAGGCAAGACACAAATTCTGGTTGTCACGGATGTTGCCGCCCGTGGGCTCGATATTCCCATCCTCGAGCACGTCATCAACTACGACTTTCCCGTCGGCGCTAGAATTTTCGTGCATCGCGTCGGGAGAACAGCCCGTGCAGGGAGAAGGGGTTGGGCTTGGAGTTTTGTTACACACAGTGAAGCAGCCTACCTATGTGATCTACAGCTCTTCCTCGCACGACCACTGCTTGGCGTCCCCGCTCACCCACCATCTGTTCGGGCCTCCGAAGAGCCGTATACACAATCACTCATACTCGGACCTTTTCCACGGGATGTCGTTGACGCAGAGGTCGAATACATTCGCACGCTGCATGGCGCGCACCACAGTCTGCCCGGCCTTCGTGGCGTTATGGATCGCGGCCAATCAATGTATGAGCGAAGCCGAGGAAAGGCGAGTCATGCGAGCTATAAGCGAGCCAAGGAACTCGCAAAGTCGGGTGATGGATGGGCTGGGGATGCTCAAGGAGCACATCCGGTATTGTCGCTCATGCGACTCGTAAAAACAGAAAACGGTGGGCCCCTCACGTCATTTGACGAGGAACGAGAGAAGGAAGAAAAGAGACTTGCGATGGTCCGCGTTGTGAGTGCGTTCAAGCCTGCAGAAACTGTCTTCGAACTTGGGACGCGGGGCAAAGGGGGATCTGGGAATGCTGCGTTGATGAAGGAACGTAGGAAAGCACTGGCGAAAGCGGCAGAGAGAACTGTGGCACCATTATCTCAAGATGTTGAGGACGCAGACTCATTGTTGCAGGGTAATTTCGAGATGGAGATGGCCGACGAAGAGGATATCGTGGTACGCATTGTACGTTGCAGGGCCAGCGAATCCGGCTCATAGTTTTGCCAGGCTGTGTTCGGAACGTCGCACAAAAAGAAAGAGAAAGAAGACTACCGCGACGAAGGATTCTACATGTCGCACTATCACAAGGACGCCAACACAGAGAAGGGGTTGGTTCTCCCGCGTTCTACGTGTCTTTCCTACTGAGCTGCGATTGCCAGCTACTCGCTCACTGATGGGGCATCTTCGTTTGCCGCACAAGCGCATGCGGCTACATTCGATATCTCGAGTGATGTTACAGTGGCCGAGAAACACAGGCACAGGCTAACGTGGGACAAGAAGAAGAAGAAATTTATCAAAGGGGACGGCAGCGGCGCAGATAACATCAGACTCGTGCGGACAGAGAACGGGACCCGGCTGCCTGCCACCTACCGGAGCGGCCGGTTTGAAGATTGGAAAAAGAAGAACAAGGTGGCTATACCCAAAATTGGGGAGCGAGAAGCAGACCGACCCGGTTCTGGACGCACGATCGGTGGAAGGCGATGGAGACACAACAAGGTCTTTGAGGCGAAGCCGCTCGACAAAACTTCCAAGAACTACGAACGGAAAATGAGGCAGCTCAAGAAAAAGGAGACCGGCGAGAGTTCGGATGCAAAGCCGGCGAAACACTTTGGGAAGTTGCCCAAGGAGAATACCAGTAAACATCCCAAAGCCAAGTCCCTCAAACGAGTCAAGAGTGAAATCAAGACAGTGGACCAGATCCATAAAGCTCGGAAAGTTGCGGAGAAGAGACGGGCGAAGAACGCCCGGCCAAGCCGAAAAAGTAAAAGATAGTAGTCTACATCGCTCGTCTACCTTGCCAGTATTGCCCCGAATTATCTCACTGTTCATCTACGCGACGTCTGAGTACTCCCATTTCGCACCGCGCCCAGGTATCAGGGACACATTTTCGTCTTGGAGTAAGTCTACGCCAACGCTCCTTAGAGCATTGACACACCACTCAGGGTATCCCTGGTCGCCGAAATAACTCTTGAAGAATGTTCGAAGGTATTCGGGGAATCTTCCTTCCACGATCGCATCTCGAGCATCTCCCATCACTTGTGCCTGGAACACCAAGTTATGCTGCGTTAGTGCTGTGAGTGACACGTCAGTATGGAGCGGTAATTAGAAAGCGAAGTCAAGATACCGTGCGCTCCTGCGGTCTCCATCGTGACAATATGGTGCAGCATCGCACGAGGCGTTCCAGTCTTACACGTCGGGCAGGGACAATTGTCATCGATTCGATCCATGCATTTGGCATGCTTCTTCAGACCTGGGAAAAGGTTCAATACCCTAGCGGTTCAGGTGCGAGGCACGCACGAAGGTTCAGCGGGCCCCTGAAGGTCAATGCAACTCCAAATCTAGCAGTCCGGGTAGGGAACACGCAATCCGCCTGAGAAACCCTTTGGTCAGAACTCTTCCATCGGATTAGCAAGGCATACCATGTCAACACCAAGTGCTACACAGACCAAAAGATCTATAGCAATACAGTGAACAATCAGCCCAAAACTGAATTGGAAAATTTCGGTGATACTAACCCTCAGCAAAGCCGATGCCCATTGAATACCGTGGTCCTGATTGGCGTCATGAAGCCCGTTGTGATGTACGTAGGAAAGGGGGCTTACGGTCAACGGGCAGTTTGTCCGTGCATTGTTTGATGCTGTGGATGATGAGAATATTGCAAGGGCAGTTGTGTGGGTGACCCATACATTCTCCAGAACACATCTAAACACATTGCAGGGGGATGTTGTTTCCCGAATGCCGGCAGAACATACCTTTCTCCTCACCTCCACTTAGGCCCCCGATGGCATATCCTGCTACGCGATCCTTCCTTTCGATCATGGCACCTAGGCATTCATCACGGAGAATAGGATCAAGGCCGCCCTGTATTATTGCAAAAATATTCTGCCTGTCCTTCCGGCCTGATCGCTCGTGTTGCTCGATGCACCGATCGAGCCATCGTACGGAACGTTCCATAGCCTCCCCTACGCGAGGTCCAACGGTAAGGCTACTGACTAGGTCTCGTCAGGATTGAAGACGTAGATCTCACTGTCAGGAACCCACCGACATCATCTAGTTGCATGATAATATCAGCACCGATGGAATGCTGTATTGAAATGCTTTCTTCTGGCTATGAATCATCGCGTCAGCGGATAATTAACACGGATATAGTGGCAAATTACAGTCAGCATCGTGGGTTCACCAGTGAAAGGGCTGGAAAATAGGGCTCCTTCTTCTGTGATATTTGCGAACTTGTCCAGCGAGACAAATTGAAAACCACCACTATCCTAGATTTGACGTGATAAATTTTCATGTCACGCGCCAATAGCAACACGCAAGGTACTCACTGTCAGGATATTCCGGCGCCATCCCTGGAATGCGTGTGCTCCTCCCACTTCATCGAGTACTTTAGTCCCTGGTCTCAAATTCAAATGATACGCGTTGTTCAGAATGAGGGTGATCCCCAGAGACTCGACTTGTTGTGGTGTCAACCCTTTGATCGCAGCTTGGGTTGCGACAGGCATAAAGGTTGGCAACATGGTGACGCCATCTTGAGGATGGTTTGGTCCGTCATCAACCTGAGAAGAAAAAAGAAAACACTTACGGGCGAGCTTCATGCGGCACACACGAGCCTTTGTCGTGTGACATTGTGCAATGACTTGGAACTCCATCACGGCGGATGCTTCTAGTAGTGGTGGCAGTGCAACACAAGGCTATCAGCTTCCCGATCAGATCTATCAGGATAGTGGAAAGCACACCAGCGGTCCGTCCGGCCCGCACCTTTTTCTCTTTGTTCTGTTCGTGTCAAATGCTCCGATTTGCCCGTCGATGCACCCGCTCATTCCATGACAACACGAGAAATGCAAAAAGACATGTCCATAACGGAAAAGGTCTTATTCAAGAGCTCACCTCTAGACAGTTCGTAGCGAATGTGACACGGTGAGCAAACTTGTATTTACACCTCCACCCATTGAGACGAGGCGTGGATTAGGCCAGATGATCTCGTGAAGCACCTCGAGCGGCCTCGCACCATCTATCTTGGAATTGACCCCACCGCAAAATCACTCCATGCTGGTCATCTCCTTCCCTTGATGTGTCTGCTGCATTTCCAACTGTGTGGTAACAACGTGATTGCGCTCGTGAGTGGTCAAACGGCAGCGCACGCCCTTCTTACGACTTGTTTGTCGTAGATCGGTGGTGCGACAGGCTTGGTTGGAGATCCTTCGGGACGTATGACCGAACGCCAAGTGGCCGAGAAAACACAAATCGAGCTGAATACAGTGAAACTCACTCGAGCAATACGAAAGTTTTTTGATAGCGCAGCCACGTACGCAAAGGAGAGACAATCGACTCGATCACGTTCCCTAGTTCCATTGCAAGTCCTCAACAACCTCGCATGGCTACAGAACGTCAACTTGCTCGACTTTCTACGTACGACTGGCGTACATTTCCGAGTAAATAACATGCTCGCGAGAGATAGGTATGGAATTGACTCGTGGTTGCTATCCTCCTGACTTGGCATTGATAGTGTAAAGACGCGAATGAGTACTCAACAAGGCATCTCATTCACCGAGTTTACCTATCAGCTCCTGCAGGGTTACGACTTTTACGAGCTGTACAGAACCCACGGATGTACCATTCAAATTGGTGGATCCGACCAATGGGGAAACATTCTGTCCGGCGTCGAACTTATCAACAGAGTTGATCAGAGCACCTACTCTGGGGAGGACGTTGCAAAGGAGAGAGGTTTTGCATTGACAACTCCACTCTTGACCACATCACGGGGGGAGAAATTCGGCAAGAGCGCAGGTAATGCCATCTGGTTGGAACACGACTTGACCAGTTACTTTGATTTCTACCAGGTTTGTGTCCAGCCTTTTGTATGATCCCAATGTTAATTCGATGGTCGTAGTTCTTCATGCGGACTAGCGACTCGGATGTAGAGAAATATCTCAAACTGTTCACGTTATTATCTGTAGAGGAGATATCTTCCGTTGTGCATGATCATCACGTACTTTCTCCCCTCTTTCCAGTGATGCGATTCTGATGCTCCCCAGGCGTCTCCGGAACATCGTATTGCACAAAAGCTGCTGGCAGAAGAAGTCACACTAATGATTCATGGCCGTCAGTCACCGTCTCATCAACCTCTGCAATGACTCAAGCTATCTTTTTCCTGTCAGAGGAGGGATTGGACGCAGCCAGAACAGCAACCCAAGTCCTTTTTGGCGTAGATTATACCACACTCAAGGCTGAGCAGATCATCAAATCACTGACAGGCGATCCCCGACTTGTGTTTTGCACTGAAGATGAGATATTCAACATTTCATTGCCGAACCTGGTGACCAACTATAAGCTCGCATCATCCAAATGTAAATTTGTCGATAAGTTACTCTTGATACTCGACTGACCATTGTATAGCGGCAGCACGTCAGTTGGCACAAGCAGGTGGATTGTATCTCAATAACAAGGCACAACACGATCCAAGGTTCCTTTTAACTCGAGAGGTCCTTATTGACGGCAGGGTGGCCATTGTGCGAGCTGGTAAAGACAATCATCGAATTCTAGCCCTAAGATAGACTACTTGCAATTTTTCTATTACGGATATCACTGTTAATGGATGGGGATGTATGTGCAGTATGATACATTGCAGGGTTTCGAGGTTTTGGATAAAATGTACAATATTCAGCCGGATTACGGCTGATGAGATGATTTCGGACGTGACGAAGCAGAGACTCGTCTATTTATCTTCTAAAGACGCCTTCTTGAGAAGGAGCGCAAGATCCTATTGCAGTGAGGACCTCAGTGCGCGGCAGCGGAAGAAGGTGACGTTTCCTTACGACAATGAGAGAAGACACGCTCAGACGTCGCGCGTGGGTGTGAACGTCAGACCCATTGATGGCTTGATTTAGGGTAGTCGAAACGTCGGTTTCCTAAATTCGTCGTCAGTCAGCGATCACAGATATCCTGAATTCAAAGCTTACTAGTACATGCAACGAGTCCACTTGAGGCTGTTCATAGTATCCATCTTCCTGAGTCGCGAACTGTTCGACGTAGTCTTACGGTGAATATTTCCCAGAAACATAAAGGGAAGAGAAACGTACAGCAATCCTCTCACGCGCTGACGGCTTCGACCTCGGGTAAGGATGAAATCTTAACAGGTATGATGAACGGTAGGCGGGAAGGCGACTTGTGTCCATTTTAATGGTGCTAAGGTGGCAGAAACGAAGGTGAGATGTATGCCCAGGTTCAAGACAGAGGGCAAGCCACGGACGACAAGGAAGGGGAGAAAAAAAATTCAAGGCCCCATTTGTTTAACCTCAGACTCCGTGTTCAGGGTGACGGCAAGACCGCGCCAAACGCGCATACGCTTGCGGAACTCGGTTTGCGACGGCCATTGCTTCATTCGTGCTGAATCGCTTTGCTTCCGCAGAACAATGTCAACAAGCAGCCGCGCGGTGTCTCAAGGCTACTTGTTGGCAATTTTTTGACGAATCTCCAATAGTCAAGGCCTCAAGTGCCCTGAATTGACGAGGTCTGGAACTTGACTGGGCCGTTCGAAATTGGAACACCGCCGGCTCCAGAAAAAAATATTGTGCGGTGCCCCGCTGGCAAGAAATGCTCACAAAGGGTGCCGATCACTAAGTCCCCAAGTGACAGAAATGGTACGCTTCCAAACACCTGCATCGATTGAGCTACTGATGAGGTCCGGGGGGGGACGTACGCAGGTGGGAATTAATACGTGACAGTGTCACATATAGGGGAATATGTCACGTCACGTTAGGGGCACAGGCAAGTTGTTCAAGACCACGATAGTCCAAAGTTGTGCAACTCAACGTGTGCTCGTCAAGGTCCTCAAAAACCTAAATCAAGACGTTTGTGTGAGGTAGTATGACTGCAAAAATATGCAAGAACAACCCTGCCACCTCAAGCAAACTGGGGAGAATTCAGCGCTCGAGTGCGACATGCCACTGAACCGCAAACGGTCCATCAAACTGGCCAACTAGATGTCCCCCTGTCGTATGAATGCATTGGAGTGAATCAAGACACTCACCCAGCAGTCTGACACCCCACGAACCCTGTGGCATTCTGCTGTGACCTCACCGTCCACACACGGGCGATAAAGAAAACGCTTGTGAAGCCGCAACAGGCGCGAGCGTGGCCCCAGTAAGTGTCCACGAACAAGACGTGTGTATGACTTGCTGCGATCAAGAGAACCGAATTTTTCACCGTACGGTTGTCTTGACAAGTCCCCCAAGATGTCCCCCTTTGGTCTGCTAGTGCTGTGGATTTTTTTTGCCGCGCAAAAGGAGCGGTCGACACAGTGCGCAACGACTTGGCGTTCGTTGAGATGGTGAGCGTTTTCTGAATGAAGACAACCTCGACGGTTTGGGCCAAGAAACGTGCGATCAATGCTTCGCCATTTTTCTGTCGTTGTAACCACGAAGAAATCGAGCAAGACGAGCGACAGCACAAGCAAGAGCAAGCCAGGGATGCGCTGGGTGGTCGGTCCTAGGCGAGACTCCGCTCAAGGCTTGTCCCCCGAAACAAAACTCCACATGCCACAACATCTTGTGGTCCATTTGAATCTCAGCGGGCTCAAGCCTCAGGTCTCAGGCTTGTCTCTGGCTTGCTATTGAATTTTATCCCCCCCCTCCGTGTAAAGAATTTCTTGAGCGACGTTGGGCAATCTCCCCCCAATTCTTATTAATTGGAATTCTCCTTCCAACGGAGGTCCTTTCTTCACTTGGTTACCGCACCCCATTCTCCGTGCTGTCGCTCAACGGCCAGACACTGCAGCACACCGCGTCTCCTCAAGGATATGACACCAGGACAAAGGAGGAGAGCCAGTTTTCTTCCGTGGCAGATGACGTTTGGCGCACACCTGACAATCACGGACATTCGCTTTGGAATACTGGCGTAGTCATCCCCTTTGCCACGAAATCAAACATTCCCAATGACCCCAGGCCTATAAAAGTCACCGCGGTCCACCCCAACGAATCCCTCATTCCCTCTCTTCCCCCCTCACATAGCGTTTACCTCTTCGCCCACAATCCACTGTCGCGCACATGCAGGACCCCAAGAAAGAAATATCCGATATCATCCACACGCTCTGCACGACGCGCGTTGCGAACGACTTGGAGAAAACCGTCGAGAAGTACTTCTCCCCCGACGCCACGTTCTCGCACCCAATGTGCAAAGCCAACTCCCGCAACGAGATTCTGGGCCTTTTTCAATGGTACAGGCTCGCTAGTCCGGAGACGCAGATCAAGGTTGCCAGCGTCAGTGAGTATCTTGACTCTGCAGGTGATGACGAACTGACCTTGTTTTTATGCACAGTCTACGACGTCGAACTGAACGTTCTCGTCGTCGAAGTTGAAGAAAAGCTCAATATTTGGTTTAATCCCTTTCCGAGCAAAGCAGGCAGGTGAGGTTGCGATACTCGTTCTATTTGAGCTGTCAACTCATCCACCTTTGGCCGCGAAAGGATGATTGTCCGGCTTAAGTTGCGCAAAAATAATGGAGCCCACTGTATAGTGAGCGGGGAATGCCTGACGCATCCTATGGTAAGACCTATCTATGTGACAGCTCGTTTCCGGTTGACGATGATGTTATTTCCATCAGGATCAAGTCGGACTCCTTGCCTCCCCCCTCGTGCCCCTTGCAGCATCGTGTCTCAGGCTTGGCTGCGTTTTCTCGAACCTGGGCGCGTGCGTACTCGGGAACGTCGGGTTAAACAAGGGTCTGCAGGGTGGCGGCGTTAGTTACGCGGGGTTGTTAGAAGCCGTTGGATTGGCTGGGGATAAAAGCAATGGACGCGCTATGAAAGAGAAGAATTAGCTTGTTGTAATTGTAGGCACCGTAGACGCGCGTATTTGGACGCTGAGATTTTCCCGAGTTCCACGATCTGTAAAGTAATGCCATCCTGGTCGCCGTCGACGCCATCATCGTCTATCCCACTTGAATCTGACGAGGACTCGCGTCTTCTGTCTCAGTCCTTGCCATCTCCCGATCCTTTCGACGCGTCCAACACCAGTACCGGTCCTCGTGGAGCAGATCTGTCTGTCTCAGAACTCTCGTTATCAGACAAACCCTATAGTCGTGACGG
>JBBPJL010000348.1:0-19743 GCA_038088675.1 Xanthoconium separans | reverse complement strand
TGCGCTTTGACTGTTACCAGAAGCAATCGATACAACATCGAAGACGGAAGCGCGAGCACTTACCTACCGTAACACAAGACCGGCTGACCCATCGTGTGCAAACCTCCTCATCAGCGATGGAAAGTGCTTGAGCGGCGCCGACACACAATTGCTCGGAAATATGCACCGACCAGTCTGCCTCTGCGCCGCAGAAATCTAATCTGTGGTTGGTCTTTGCAGAATACTCGTATGGCACAGTGACTGAAGCAGAGGCTAGTGGTCAGTGGCTACGCAACGCTGGAGAGATCACAACACACCGTAATACAAAATCGACCGACCGTCGTGCACGCACTTTGGCAGTAAGGGCAAGTTGGGAACACGCGTTATCCAACGGATCATTCGACAATCCCCCCGCTACTACTCGTTCTCTCACCGTAACCCCAGTTTTAAAATCAAAACACTTGGTCGGCCGTCGCGGAAGAGTCGTAAAGCGCCTTGATTTTGCCTTCGGAATCAACCGGCGCCGGTCAGAGGAGGCCGCGACGGAAGCATACACCATACATAAAACATGATCGGCCGATCGTCAGCCACCGTATGCGCCTCTGTCTGCGGGAGCTGTTGTCCGCGTGGCATCAACACACACAATGGACTGTCTGCGCCTTTTATCCATCAACCAGTCGCGCCGCCAGCCGTCCTGGGGCGTGTCTGTTACAGCGCTGGCGTCCCCCAGTTTGAATTTCCCCCAGTTTGAATTCTTCGTCGGTCGTCGCAGCGTAGTCGTCCGCGCATCGACCACATCGCCGAGTCATCGAGGTAAGTAATGACGACTCGGAGGTTTAGCGACTGGCAGAAGTCGCGCTACCTGCACTGCCACCTGACTCACACAACAAAGTCCCGCGACCAGCGCCTAGTGTTTGACGCCAGGAGGCTGAGAGATCGATACAGGAAGCCGAAGTACAGGAAGCCGAAGGCGATGTTAGTACGAGGAAAACAGCCAACAACCACAACACACCTGCTTCAATCACGGACAGTTGCCATTATTTGAATCCTGCATATTTACCCTCCTTGATCAGCTGAAATGACCACCTCCAAATCCAGCAGAGGTAACACTCTCGAAAAGCTGCGACATCGGTTTCAAAAGAGACCTAACTCGGGTCCCGCTTTCAAGCACGATCACTCCACGACGACGGGCGTTCTCGCCGTGTCCAAGCCAATCCTTGCGTTCTGTTCATCCCACTGCTTATCTACAACGCAGCCCACGCCTACTGCTCAAGTGCCGACATCCCTTTCGACCGTTTATCGTAATGCCTCTGATGTTGCTCAAACCTGGTTACTACCGGTTCAAGCAGTCGCAGACGTGATCCCCGGTGTCGGCGGCGTCATCAAGGGTGCGATTGGGGGGATTCTAAGTACTCTTCAGCTTGTAGACGTAATTTGGTTTGATTTCCGAGTATTCCTCCAGATGCTGACTTTCGCCATCATAGAGATACATCCAAAACAAGGATGACCTAGAGAAACTCACTCTACGATTGTACTTGCTTCGCCACCACATAGACAACGCGCCCATCGGTCAGACCACTTTCGAAGAGACGATGAGACTGCGCTTGCTCGAGTAGGTCGGTCCTCGGAAACATGGATAAACGCTGACAACCCCTCACCAGCGCACTGCAAACGACAAAGTCTCAACTGGAAAGAATGGAAACACGGATCCGCGGAGCGCCTTCGCTCTCGCAAGAGACTACTGGATGGATTTCCACCCTCAACAATCACCTCTTTGAATATATGGTAATGACAGACCGCACGATCTCTGACGGGTTATCCCTGATATATTGCCATGTCTTGTGTAGGTGTCCTCCCCGACGCTCTCGGGTTGGAGATGCCGCGCACCTGACACCCGGTCTGTCATGCACCGTCCTCCTGCAAAGGCTGTTGCTACGTGTCCAACGCCCAGCCTTCCGCCCTACTCCCTGACATCGTCTCAGGTCGAGCTACCGCGCACCTGCCGTCCAGTCATGCGCCCGCCTCTGCAAAGGCTCCACTGCCGAACCTTCCGCCCCTCCCTCTTCCCCAGACATGGCGAGCCTGCAAGGGGTCGAGGCTGCTGCGCACCTGACATCCAGTCATGTGCCCGCCCCTGCAATGGCTCCACCGCCGAGCCTTCCACCTACCTCCACAGCCTCAGGTCAAGGCCTCCGCGCGCCCACGCGTTCGACTCGCCGGGGCTGTCGTGCCCAGCCTTCTACTTGCTGGGTATGCCGCTTCGCTACATGCGTCGTCGGTCACTCCTACCCCACGGGTATCGCGGCTCACGTCCTACCCGGCAGGTTGGCTCCCGTCCCGGGCCGGAGAGCGCTCTTGCCCGTCCGCTCCCTCTCTCGGCCGCCTCCCCTCAACCTCGCGTACAGAGCGACGTCCAAAGATCGTCGAGCATTGTGCGGCGACTGGAAGCGCAGTACGGTTGCCAATGGCCATGTCACGTGGTTATGCGATTTGTCGATGTGACAGCAAGAGCATACCATGCTCCTTGATCAATGCCAACACTTGGATGTATGCTCTCACAATGAAACCATGTGCTTCAATGGAACTCGACAGTTACAACTCAGTGCCATGTTGTCCGTCATCCTCTTTCAATGCAGGCCTGACGAAGCCGAAATCCAGAGGTAGTATATTGAAAGGAAACTCTCCGATATATAACAAAACCAACTCGGACATGACCCAACTGACAAGCGAATGCACTGTTTGGTCATAAATGGAGTCAGGCACGAAAATAGTCATGAGAGCCATTATCGAAGAAGTCACACAACCCGCCTTGACAGCGGCGTACCAGTGTCCATGCGGAACCATGAATACTGTCAAGGCGAGCTTTGAGGAGCTCGCGACAGCAAACTCAACATGCCGCAAGTGGGCCGCTGGCTCGGTGTATCTCCGCAGGCATGGGATTGTGAGACATATTTACGTCCATTTGCAGTTGAGGTGGTTGTGCTCGATATGCAGGCAGTCGTACATGCGCAAAGACAGTGTGAAGTGTGCAAGCAGGCCGTCGCCATCAGCCATCCTGGCGAGAGGGCAACTAGGATGTTCGCGGACGATACCGTAACATTGACCAAGATATTGCAACCATAGGACTAGGGAGAGGCATAATCTCGTCGTGAATGATACATGGCATTTTTCTGATTTCATAGGAAGAAGTCCCTTTGAGAATAGCAAGAGTGTAAACTGGAAATTTTGCTCGAATCTACTCCTTGCACTATCTCTATCTTCCCAATCACCTCGTCCAAGGATCGTTCTCGCCCTCCCTATTACGTGGTTTGCTGCGTAGGTAATGATTGCAGAACTTTAGTGTAATGCTGAGCGGAGACCTCGTCTCCAGCTCGAAGATAAAAGGAAATTGCGTTCTTGTACTTCGTCGCTGCTTCCTGAGGTTGCATGAAATGTTCGGCTAACTTGACGAGACTATCGGCTTGCGTCGGGATAATCTCTGCAGCGTCACAAACGGCAAGAGCACGCTTGAAGTAATCCTCTGCTGACTGTTCCTCTCCGGACCTCAACTCCACCTCTCCGAGCTGATACAAAGTTTGTGCTTGCTCTGGTACAGCACTGATGTCCGATTCGAAAATTGGGAGTGCCTTGATGAAGAGCTCGCGCGCATTGTTAAGATCGCCCAGCGCAAGCGAAAGCTTGCCAAGTCCCAAGTCAACACGCGCAAAATCTACTGCTGACGTGCACATCTCCAATACCTTTTGATACTTTTCTTTTGCGAGACCATGATCACCTCTTCGAAAGGCCAAGTCAGCGTCGGCCCTTTTGCAGAAAATCAGACCGCCAGAATGGTTTAGCAGGGAATACAGTTCCTGGGCACGGGCAAAGTATGCCGCTGCAGCAACATCATTCTTCTGGAAGATGCTGACTTCTCCAAGTGCTTGATTACAATCTGCTTCGCCGTATATCCACTGTACATTCTTGTAAAGCTGGATTCCTTTCAGCAGGAGCTCCTCCGCATTGGCGTATCTCGCAGTTTGGAGATACATGCGTCCTAGGACACGATAACAATTTGCTTCTCCGGTATCGTCACCCATGTCGTGGTATTGTGATGCAGCATTCAAAAGTTGTTCAGCTGTCTCCTTCTTGTATGTCCGTCTTTCGACAGCCAGTACATTGATCAGCCACAGACATCGCACGTAACCTCGGCGATGACCTTCCACCTGGAAGAGACCAACAGCAATGGAGACATGCGTAGTAGCTTCTTCATAGTTTTTGCGCCATGTAGCATTCTGTGCGAGGCGCAGATGGCAGTCAGCCTAAGAAATGACCACTCAGTATCTAACACTGATTGCAGGGGGAGTGACCGACCTCCCCAACTGCATCGCCAGCTTGCCTATGCAGTTCTATCGCAGAACGGATGCGGCTAGTAGCTGCCTCGTAGTTTCCACCCTGACTCTCGATCATGCCAAGCATCATAAGACACCTTCCCTCCTGTGCCACCAGTCTCTCGCTCCTGTACAAATCCAGTGCTTCCTGAAATTGGGCAGCGGCAAGCTCTCGCTGAGAACGGCTGTAATGCAGTTCCGCCTGGCATCGGATGCTGTCTGCCTGTAGCTTGATCATGCGAAGCTCGCGTGCCTTGTCTGCTCCTTTGACTAGTGTTGCTGTCGTCCCAAGACCGCTGTACTTGAGTAAATCCGTGATGTTTATAGCCGCTTGTATTGCACGAGGGATATCTTCAGGTTTACCCAAGTCCATTGTATACTCTAGGACAGCTTGGATATTTCCTATTTCCGGGGATAAGCGTGTGACGATAGCGCCGCTGTTGCCCCTTCCAATCTCGATTTCAACGCACTCGGCGGCGAGCGACTCGTAGTGTTGTTGAACTGTGCTCATGCTCGAGATATCGGGAGGGTAATGCTCGAGCAAAAAGGCACGAATGGGGGCGAGAATGCGGAAACGGCGTCTTCCGTGGGAATAAACTAGTGCTACCTGCTTGAGCACGGAGGTGGCCTTGCTGACATAACGAATAGACGATGCAATGCTGGCAACATGTTGCTCATCTACTGCGCCATCTGGAAGTAGGGCAAGTAAGCGAAGTACGTGGAAGGAATCTGGATTTTGAATCATCCGTGGACCCATTAATGAGATCTTGATTGATATATCTAAACTTGAGAGTCGGTGTTGTTCACCGCGATCGAAGACAGCTATTCGTTCGCATTTCCAGCGCCTCAGGAGCACGTCCGTGTTCTCGAACTGAGCGAGGTTGGCCATCAGTGTTATTGCCAAGGGAAGGTTGTCAACGACCTGCAAAAGCTCCTCAAGGTTGGGATCTGTCTCCGATATGTCCGAAATGGCCACAAAAGCGGAACGAGCAGCTTGCAGGTCTAGTGGACTAAGAGGTGGAAGAAAAGGTCTCGTCCATTGTGTTTTCAGTGGGCGCTCAGAACCTCGGAGTGTCAGAATTAGGTTCAGAGAGTCAATCGATGTCAAAGAAGCCAGTATGTCCTCGGTTTCCCGACGCCCATGAGCAGGTTCCCATGGCGTCTCGAAGTTGTCCAGGATTAGCAGGCTCCTTGGCTGCTCTTTGAAGAATTTGAGGATTTTGCCATACAGATTTTCCTTCGTTTGATTCAAAGCATTGGCGATCGTGGAGATGAGGCCCTGTGGCGTAGATGCTGCTTCGCACGAAATAAACCAACGATGGTCTCCGTACCACGAGGCTACCTCATCGTGATGAAGAACTGCAAGACTGACGGATGTCTGAAGTAGTGATTAGTCAGAACTAACATTTAAGGGTCCAAGCAGAACATTGTACTTACCTTTCCTATTCCACCAGTGCCAAGTATCGCTACATAGGCTGACTCCTGGCTGGTTATAATCTGTACTACTTCATCAACGACTTTCTCTCGACCATAGAAAGTAGACGGTGCAGGCGGCAGAATGTGCCTGCAGGGAGATAGGTTATCGGCAGCGGTGCTTCTGGCTTAGATAGTTAATATAGATAATATTATAAGGAGGACGACATACAGGGGAACTGACTGCTCTTCTTTCGGTCTCACGAGTACCAATTGTTGTAACATGAGAAGGTTTGTTTTAAGCTACGGGTTAAGATTGGAGTCGCCGTCCTTGATGCATACATATAGACATTGTGATACTTCCTCACCTGAAACAGTTGCAATGCATTATCCAGATCCTTGTTAAATTGTGTGATCTTGGTAGTGTCATCCAACGCTTTAACGACCTTAACAAATATGGAGCGATTCGTCTGCTCCGTGACAAACCTTTGGATGTCAAGGAGTGTTCTGGTGAAGACATCACATCAGGTGAATCCTTGATGTGTATTTCACCTACTGAAACAGTTGATCCACCGCACTGGAGAGACCCGCAATGTCGGATTCTCCTCCAATATGATTGACCACTGCATACACCACCTCAATAACGCGCTTCGCCAAGAGAAGGCAGTTGTCCTTGTTTGAACTGGCCGCCTGCAGGAACTGTGTCACCGGGCCTGCTAATACTCAGCATTTATTACAAAACACACCTCCAGTTGGGCGATGATTTGGTTGACGACTTGTAAACATTGTTGCAGGCCAGGAACTCCAGTAGCCCCGCTTATGTTTTGCAGCGTGGTCAAGCCGAGCTTCAGGATAGGAATCGTAGCCCTACCTCGGGACTCACGAGATGAACGACGCGCAGCCCAGGTCAGGGGAGGCATGTCACGAAAGTAGAGGATTAAGAGCGCATATTCATATAGCATGTGGACATCGCGATGGCAGTCGTGACTCGCCCCCCAGGATATCCTCGATATAGAACGATTCTTTTATGGCCAATATTGTGTGGCCAAGTCTAGAGAACCCATATCTGGGTATTCGAGGCAATGTGCCTTCCAAGTTTTGGGGTCCACGGGTGCTCACTGCTAATTGTGATGTCGCCACGTGGATCTCGAAGATATCGATAAGAAACCAACCAAAGCGGCCAGATTGCCAACATCAGTGAAAAACGATGGGGGAGTCTTGAATACAGTTACTAAGTTAGAAGGACATCTCATGCGCTGGTGACACTCTCAAAATTTCGAGGCTCTGCCGCAAACGAGACTTGCACCTCGGATCTGCAATAACCAAAGTTACCAAATCACCATAAGCGCGTGTGTACCAAGACGACCACTGATACAATCTTAAATTTCATCTATCATCTCGTGATGGATTGCGGTGCAGCGAGGTACGGTTAGCACAGGCTTGTTCTCGCGTCACCGCCTCGTCGCTCGTTCTCCTCGGCGCAATGCTCGTCTTCGCCCGTTTTAGCGCACTGCACCCAACGCCTGCCACACCCTGCCTCCATTCCCCATTCCGACTCCTCGCAGCTCACCCCCTGGGGTCCAGAGCGCGCGGCGACTGCCGTGTACATATCGCTGTGAGGAGTTCCCACCCTCGCAGCTGAGCGCTGAGGCCCCACCCGGCAAGTTGGGCTTCCGTTCCAGGCGGAAGAGTGCTTCGCGCCCTCGCTCTCCTCTCCCACGTGTACAGAGCACCGTCCAAAGATACGGACGTACGACGAAAGCCGACGACGACGCGAGAACATACAGAAACACGGACCAGACAATATGTTCTCTGTCATTCAGCCCACCCAACGACTGCTGGTGCCAGGGCCCAGTTTCCCGTGACATGTAGTAATAGGCATGGTACGCAAGGAAGAACACACATCTGGACAACATGCTGAGAAGAAGAGCGGGTGCGTTGCGTAAATGACTTTCTGTTCCCTAGCCCTATCCAAATGTCTATCCTGCTTGAACACTCCACTCTCTCGCGGACGCAGGAAACACCGCGGGTATTGTGTGTGGCTTTCAAGTATTTCGGCAAGCCGGAATGTGAGTTCACTGACGACGAGGGCGTTATGCACTCTACGCCATCCCTTGACTTTCTTTTGATTTGACACCATCTTTTGTTCGACCACATTATAAAAGAACCAACTGGCTCGTCCATCTAATTCCACTTGGCTTGTGCATACAAGCCCAGAACCTCATTGGCCGAGGTCGATGTGTACAGCAACACGTCGCCCGACGTATAAGACATCGTACTCTGCACCGAATTCAAAGCCCGCAACACCTGCCGCTCGATAAAGGTTGACAAAGACGAGATCGACCAGCGTATTGTTCGACACGTCCGGCGGATTAGAGCCGATGTAAGCCGGTACCGAATGGTAGTACATCGGGTTGTGGAGCGTGTCGTCCCCAGCGTCAGGACATCCCTACGGGGCCGAGGGGCGGGAGGATGAGCCATCTGTTTACATAGCAAATGGGAAACGAGAGAGAGGTCTTACGTCGGTGGTGACGTATCCGGGTGTCAAGTCGGTCGCGTCGGCCGTCTCAGCCAATCACGATAGCGGTCCTCGACCCGTCCACGACTCCACAGCTCCTGGTCCACCTCGGAACGTTCCGAGTGACCTCGCCCCTTCATGGCTGGAAGAACCTGGTTCGCGACGCTGGACGGCACGTTGGCGATGTAGTGGAACGGATCAGGGAACCGTCAGCTGGTCGTTGCTGGTGACTCGGAACGGTCCTGCAAAAACGCTGTAGCGCAATTCCTTGGAGTTGGTGATGATGATATTGGGGATGCTAGTGCGCGCGTTGTTGATAGCCAGGGCGAGCGGTGCAGCTTCTGTTATGAACAAGGCCAGAAGGTTCTCATCGGACGGGTATGGGTTTCTACGGAGGACATCATCATTAGAGTCGAATCGAACGCTTCAAGACTTACTGATTCGTCGTATATGTGGGAGCCGTGCCATATGAATATGATAGGTCAAAATCGATGGCAAGTCGCTGCAAACTGTCGGTGATACTACGGCCGCCCGAGGTGTCAAAAGTGTCATTGGATGTGGTGGTGTGGTACTAAGATTTGTCTCGGTTCATGATGGAGAATAAGAGAGAGTTGACGGCGTACCTGGTACATAACCCTGTTTTGATCGAGATACCTCCGATTAAAGGTTATGTCGTTGGTATTTCCCTTGCCAGCATCAAGTCCGCGCCTACGAAGCCTTGGTGCTACTCATTATCATGTCAATCCCAAGCACGCACTCATTCAGCCTGTAAAATGAAAGACCGTGCCAATGGCCAATAAAGTAAGTGACAAAACCGATCGTTTCCATATAGCGACCGCTCTCCAGAGCCATCGACCTTCCATCGTATCGCCGACAATCACGAATGTGACTATGACCTGCATGTATAGGAAAGTCAGCTCTCAAAATAATCGTGGAAACCCGCGAACCTCCAAAGATCAAAATAGGCGTGTAGGGATGCACGGCCCGAATGGCGACCGGCCCTGGAGTCAGATCTTCAAATTTAGCTTTGGTTCCAAGATCGATTGGATCCTGTCCCACATTGATTATGAGATACCGGCATAATGCTTCGTGTATGTGTGAGAGATGATCTCGATGAGATTGATGAAACTCACCCGACCAAGGAGAATACGCCCGGTTCGTCTGCGATGGCATCTGCAAACTTGGACGATCCGCATATCAGAGATGTCGTCGCCAATGCTGATCAAGGCAGTTAGCCATTGGTCCTTCACCACATCGGCTACAGATTGAACAATGGTGTTGACAGAGTTGCCTTTGAAGTCGTAAAGAACACCAAGTGATGTCACACTGCGACCCCTGTACACAGTGGAAAGAATATCTAGAGAAAGATGTTCATACTTGTTGGTCGTGAACTTGACATACTGATCTATTGGTCCTTCGGTTAGTATCGTGAAATACAATCTCAAGTACGACCGGTCCCGAGACTTGAATGATACTCACTGCCAACTGGCACGCTCACAACGTTGCCGCATCAGAGTCGAACACCGTGATGGTGACATTGGACGACAGGTAGCGACCGTTTAGGTTACGAGCAAATTTGGTGTACCTATCGAGTTCAACGCGCAAATGAAACCATCCAATTGATCGGGAAAGTTTATCGACGCGAGGCACCCAAAGCCAGGGTAAGTTCGAGGATCCAATTGAATGATCACGATTGGAGGAGTGATACGATCGTCAGGGTCCTTATGATGGACAATCATGGATGGCAATGCATTAGAGTTCGCCAGGGATAGCCGTCCATCCAAACAAAGATGACGGTTTGTAAACACGTTGGCATCGGCAACGTTCGTCAGAGTGGTAAAAGCTGTTTCAGATGTACATACATATCAAATACGTCGTCATAGAGATATAATTCATGACTGTTGACGAGTAAGATTCCGCCAAACGCCACCATGGCGGGAATTACTCACTTTCCGATAGCTATTAGATCATACGGAAGGCGGTCAATGACTGTTTTTGCCCACACACTTAATATCAATCCTGAAACGCAGAAACAAGGGAGACCTCGTGGGCATCCACGCCACCAGGCGTATAACCACCGGAAAAGCCAGTACCTGCGTCGATCAGCGATAAACGTCGAGCTAGTATGTTTTTTTTCTGGATGATTCACCATCATGCAGGTCTCCAGAATTGACAAGGAGAAGGTCGACGTCTTTGTCCTACCCCACACGCCGGTGTGAGCAAGCAAATCTTGGAAACAACAAGAAATAAGGAACGGACGGTGGCGATCTGTTTCATATGCGTGACGAAGCTTACAAAGTCGCCGAGATCGCCGCTACGCTGGCTATCAGCATCGGCAGGGTCGTCTAGCATGCCGAAGACAACGTACCTGTAGTTGGGCTCTGGCCAGGGTGTCTTTTGATGACTGAGAAGCCATCCATGCGGGTTTGTGGTGTAGATCACGTTGAAGTTACCCAGTGCAGAGGACGGTGAAGCAGCGTGAGCGAAATTGGCGGGTACTCGCGCTTTGGGTGGACGTGAGCGTGGTCGTCACCGCAGGCGACGGCGGCCACGACGAGGGAGAGCAAGCACTAGAGCATGGCAGACCAACTTCGCCGGGGAATCCAACTTGGTCATGATGATCGCCCCACTTATATGTACCCGCGTCGTTCGAGTGTGGCCATGCGAGCGAGCATTCGACGTTCGACGTGAGAAATGGCTTCTGGATCAAGTACCACATGGTGCAGATCGTAGCCCGAAAGGCAAGTTATCATGAGATGATCAATTCGCCACGAGTCTCCGCTTCCTCTCGTCTCAGGAAACATGCGCACTTCCCTCGTGAAGCACTTACGTGTATCACACTCTACATGTCGAGTGACACCCGGATTTAGTTCACGGCGGTCATCATTTCCGCTGACCGGACCCAATTGAGTAGCCCTTTCCAAGGTCAGTTTTGGCGATCGAAGGATATACCGGTTCCATTGGCAGGTACTGCTCCCGATTGAATTAGTAGCTGATGCTCGATGGTCCTTTTGTACCGAGTACGACTCTGGATACTGCATAGAGTGGGGCACAGATCCTTGCAGATCTTGTTGTTCGAGTCCAGCTTCAAGGTTAATACTGCCATGGATCAACCAGAATACGGTGGAATCCGCGCACTCTGGAGCCCGGGATGAGAGGCTGAAAGAGGTACATAAGTCGCTGCAGGTACCCAATATGTGCAGTACACCGCCTTGCTTACTAGTAATTTTGTCATTCCCACGGGGTAGCTCGACATGTCCTCCCCCTACCGTGAAGTGTACTCTAGGTGTCTCCTAGGAGCTGATGGATATCCATTATGGAATCCCCAACTCAACACCGAGCTCTGTAACACTGGCAGATATCCCGATGGACTGGAAATCGGCGACGTTGGCATTCTCTCCCCCAAGAATGGCAGTTTTAACGTATTGTTCAATATTGCACGGTCACGTCAAACACAACCATACCCAGAGCTCGTTGGAGAGGACTTTGCATGGGTTGAACTGGGACCAAGCGACCTGGATACCCAGCCCAACGCAGTGATACCTTCCCAATGTGTTTTCACACATGGTTCCATACAACTTTCATCCGCACAGGTTCATTGTCGGAACCAAGTGCTGCCACGGTATGCTACTTCTATGCCGAAGAGAAATCAGATAGATTAAGGTTATTGAACTTGAAGGGCCACATATGAATTTAACCTATCAGTGGAAGACGGCGCAGTCCTCATTCTACCAGAAGGCGCTGAAAGCTGTGATCTGACAAACGAGAGAGCGTTTCTAGACAAAGCGATTCAATTTGGGACTGATTGGTTCACATGTGCCACGCAAAAGGCAGGCCGTCTCATCCGAAATGATGATTCCCTCTACCTCATCACTGGGTATCATAAAGCTTCTTCATGGTCCCTTGGAGCAACATATGGAAGCACCTCTAGCCTTCATGGCACACGATCCCTTCAATTCGAAATAGGAGGAATCAAACAAGGTAGTGTCACAGCGCAGGCATACAACTGGACACCAGTACATGGTTTCCTCGGTCATGCTGGTCCCTTGCCCCCTTCCGAACAGCCAGGGCGCAGCAGGGTTAATCAGACAGTATTCATTCGCGGTTTCAGGATCACAGTCAACAATTTGCTATTCCTGAAGACAGTTTCTGTCAAGACTCAAGAAGGTGCTATGTTTGGGGGGTTAAAGGACTACGTAAAGAACCTTATATGGGGTAGACCGTCATCTGCGTCTACTCAATCATCCGGGGCTGAGGGTCCTATGGACAACATGGTGGAACAAGATTTTTCCCGACGCTACACGGATGCACACATGACCATTGATGATGTGCCGGATATACCACAGGTCCGTTCATGAACAAATTGCCATGAGAGCTCGTCTTACTCAACCGATCTACGACATAGATTTTCCATCCCGGCGACTTGATCAATCGACACATGCTGAAGAAGGTTTGTGTGATCATTGAGTCAGTTTGCAGTGACTACAGTGGTGTTACCTCTCATCAGGAACCACATGCAAAAGTTGCAATCACACATGATAGTTTGTGGAATGAGATGCTCCAGAAGGTTTGTCATTATGTACGCACTCGTACATACCATAGATTCAATGGAAAGTAATAGGCACTGCTCGAGCTTACAGATTTTTCTCGTGAAGAATGTCTCGAGAAGGTGTTATCTGAAAACTATCAAATGATTGTAGAGGAAGGCAAGTACACTGCTTTGCTTCACTGGATTCTATTGCTTACAATGTTCACAGATGCTGTGTACCTTGGGTGGGTCTTTGGTATCGACCCGCATTCGCTTTTACAATATATTCCCTTGATAGGCATATATGTGGAAGTCCACCTTACGAACATTCTGAATTAGCGTCATGGAGTAGTATGCAGATTGTGAGTTCAGCTTCGTACCATCTAGTTCACTCACGGAGCCATCTGAAGGGCACTAATTTACATGTTTCGGTTGACTCCTCGGTGGACATGTCCGCGCATTCCTTGAATGAGCCCCGGGTCAGCTCCGTTCTTTCTCCTGATGAGTTTCGGTCTAGGAGATCGATTTCCGCTGCCTTTCCTGTCCATCCCTCAAGGTGAGCATGTGAGGCGTCTACACGTCTAGGCTAATAACACGTCGAAGACATCTATTGGGCACGAATTACTCCCCTGCGACCATATCCCGTCCACAACTTCACCATACACTTTCTGGCTCATCTTCTATGGTCTCTCATTCCCACCTGCATGATCAATCTGTTACAAACACATCTCGCCGTCCCGCTCCGGCATTTTCATTGCCTGTGGAATCGGCCTCACCCAAAGAGATGGTGACAAGCGTTTGCAGGTGGACCAGGGACGATGGTACCATTTGTAGCGAGGAGATCACAAATGAGAGTGTCCCCCAACATCTCGTTAGTCACCACATCGGAAATCGTGCGCGCAACAATCGCTTGTCATGCAATTGGCAAGGATGCAGAATGAGAATGAACCGAATGACGATGAACCGCGGAAGTATTGTGCGCCACGTGCGTGAAAAACATTTAAATTCCAAGCGCCATCATCGGAGTGGCCAAGGTGTCTTCATGGAGAGAGCGGATGAGATGATTGGGTCCACGTCTACTAGTGGGCCATACACTGGGACTCTCAGCTTGGGAACTCCCAACTTTGCTTTACCGGCGTACCTCGAGGGACCCCGGGAAATGAACAGCTATTGGGAACCCGAAAACGTCCAGGAAGTGAACAGTTATTCGGAACTTCATGGATCCAGTCACTTTCTTTTACAAGATCGCTAGGGGAGAGTTATGGTTGTGGGTGGAAAACGGTTTCTAAGTACTGTAAACTAGTACTATGTTCTGGCCATTCAACAGTGTCAGATTTCAAAAGTTCATGTTCATGTTTTGTGGTATGCACCTCATCTCACCTCAGTTTAACTTGCCTTTGCGATTGAGAAGTGGTGAGTTACGTTCTGTTGAGACAGGCTCGAGTTACTGTTCATTGAATCACCCTCATTCGCCCTCACACGGCTGCGGCGATTCAGTACCACCAGCGACGAATGGCACAAATCGTACGTACACAATAACAGCAATATTGTCATTGTACCACCAGTCACCGCCTTGCCTCTCCTCAAGTGTTAATCCATTGACGCGACAGTAACAACAGTTGAACAAACCTCGCTCTTTGTTTCCAGTGTTACCTCGCACCTCGCACCTCACGCATTAGTCCAAAAACAAAGAGTCAGGATAGGGAAAGAGGCAAAGTCGCTCAGCGACTCTCACTGTCTTACTTGCCAACCGTAAGTGGCAACACATGCATACTACACGTGAAAAAGTCCAACGAACATGCGATGAGAGTTAATAAAAGCAAAGCATATATCCTAGTCATCTACACAACAGTCTCCAATCGTATCTGGGGGGAAGACCAAGTCATCGGTATGCGAGAATCCAAGCCAGAACGCGTAACGAAGTGGCCCGAAGAACGAACAGGGAGAACAAATACGCAGAGGGGGGAAATGAAAAGGTAGAGCTGAATGGGATATATCCAGTTAGATGATGGGGGTAAAAAAAAGCATCAGAAATCGACAACATGACGAAGCGCAGACAAGGAACAGAGAAACGAGGAAACGAAAAGAAGACATACAACACCAAGTTAGAACAAGCATACAAAGTTGCTCGGGAACACGTGTCGCCCAGCTTGTCTCCGCGTATCATCCAATAATTCCCCACTCCACCATCCGTCCTCGGGCGTCTCCGTCACAGCAATGATATCCCCTGCTTGGAAATCAAACTCTTCGTCGATCGTCGCAGAATAGTCATACAGCGCTTTTACTGTCATAGAGATCAGCACCGTATTCATGGCGGAATGACATTCGTACGCACCGTAAAACAAGATCGGACGACCATCGTCCGTATATGTTCCCGTCGGCGGAGGCTGCTGTCCACGCGGCGGCGCCGGCGATGGTGACCGCACCATCGCCGGACTCACCGATCTATATGCCGTGTTCACTGCATTATTGTTTGTATACCGTGGTTGCACCACATTTGGATTCGCAGCGACATGTGTTACACTCTGACTCTGCTGATGACCGTGATACGCGGGCTGCGTCGTCGATCCATAGTTGTTGTAATTGGGCTGCGCCGGCTGACCGTACGACTGTGCGTGGTACCCATCATTGTACCCCGCGTGCGGAGGCGGGCGGCCGTAATTGTATGGTTGAACCTGGGCGCCGCCATAGGGGGTCTGCGGTGCGACGGCATAGTCGTTGCGCGACGGCGGGGGCTGCTGAGGTGGTGGTGGCGGCGGTTGTTGTTGTTGGGCGTGTGTCAGCGTTCGACTCGTGTCGTGGTATGTTGGATAAGACTGCGGGGGTTGTGTGATCTGAGGGGGAGGTGCAGGCTGGTGATAATGTGTCGAAGGTTGCCTGACCATCATATCGTGGACCACGCGGCCGTCTGGACCGAGCGCGATACCGACAGGGTTCGTTGGCGTCACTGGCCGGTGGGCAATGGACACACCGCGCTGGAGCGCACCGTTGATGGGCGGTGCAGTTGGTGGGGGAGGACCTCTGTAAGGCTGGACAGCTCCGGGGCTGGGACCTTTCGCGGGCGACGGAGGACGTGGGACCACCGACTGCACACCGACCCCCGGATACCCGCCTCTGCTGGTCGGACGGGGAAGGCCCTGATCTTGATTCGGACTCACGACAGGGGGAGGCAGCCCGACATATGAGTTTGCTCGGCTCCGAGGTTCGCCCGGGAAAGGACGCTGATACCCACTTACAACTTGCTCCACAGGTATGTTGGATGCCGAAGAAGGTACCGAGGGCGGAGGTGGTGCCGCCAACACGGCCGTAGGCGGGTTGGGTGAGGCTGAACGTGATGGCGCATGTGCGAGCGGGTAAGACCCAACGACCACTTCTGCCGAGTTCCGGAAGTCACGTGGCGCAGCACTCTTGCTGGTCGTAGTAGTGGTGGGCGTTGAAAGCGAGTCATTGGTGCCCTTGCGCGACGCGAGAGATGATGGCGGACTATCGCGACGAATCGTGTTTCTTCTCATAGTCCCACTGGCAGCGGCGGCCGTGTTCAGCTCCGCCATCTGTTTGACCAATGGATCCTGTTCTGCGACTGGAGGCGATGATCGTGCCTGTGTGGTCTTTCGTTGCTGAGGATCCCTGTTAGGGTCAACATCGAATGCGCGATCTCCGATAACGAGCTGGGTGTTGGAGACCATCGGGTCAACCGGATCACCAGCCGAAAGGGGCGGCTTGGCAGCTCCAGGTACCATGCTCTGACGTTTCTGAGAGTCTCGAGAGGGAGATACGTGTCCATTGACGCCGTTCGGGGGAGAACGGGGGTTTGTCGATCTCTGTGTGGCACTCCTCGACAAGGGGGTGGCATCACTGCGAGCTGGAGTACCAGCGCCAATGCCAGCGTGGTTCATGTCGTCGTAGGGTTCTTCTTCCGGAGGAAGAGTGGCAGCGCGGCTTGCTCTCTGTGTGGTGCGGGCAAAGCTGGCAGGTCGCGTTGTGATCCGGGAAGACGACACCGGAGGAGCGTCGGTATTCGCATAGTTGACAAACAAGGGTGGTTCAGGGATGGCATTCCCAGTCCCGTAATCTCGCACAAAGTTTTCCATGTCCTTTTCTGGTTCCAATTGTTCCAATGCAAGACGCAGTTTCTCGCAAGACTGAGGGTGAAAAGGATCAACAAATTCGCTCGGCTGACGAACAGGATGACATACGCACCTCGTCATCCGAGACGCACACCGTCGACACAGCGTTGGCATACGCCCACATGTTATCCTTCATGAACTCCACCCGCTCCTCCTCGAGATCCTGGCATGTATCACAAAACGCCTTCCAATCCTGTTCCCATTTCTGCATCGTCTCTCGCAACACCCGCGTAAACTGCGCATAATCGTTCTCGTTGACCTGCACCGTCTGCTGCGCGCGCTCCAGCTTAAGATGAATCTTTTCCAGGTCCTTTCCCTGCACGAGGGTCGACTGGGCCGTGTAGGAATTGATGCGTAGACAATCTGACTCGTACTTTTCGCGGGCCTTGGTGGCGTGCTGTTCTCTCGCCTGCTTGACCTTGAACTCTTTCTCGATCTGGGTTTGATACGTTTTTTTGTGATGTTGTTGTTTGGAGACAAAGGCGCCGACCTGACCCTCGAGGTCGGTCCGGATCTGCTGTGCAAGGTGTGAATGGTATCCAGCTTGTTTGTCGGTTTCCAGCCGAATTGTGTCGATCGAGTTGCGCAGCTCCCTGTGGCCATGAGTGATCAGGATTAGAAAAGAGAAGGGGTTGGATGAGAGGAAGAGAAGCACGCGCGGGGGGGTGACGAGGAACATACCCGATCTCGTCCTTTCCAATCGGCATCTTGGCCAGTTTTGCGAGCCGTTTAGCATAGTCTTCTTCGATGGACGATCTGACGAATAGGCGTGAGCGAACGTGGGTGAAAAACGGAACCAAGGGAAGGAGAGAGACCTACCGTTCCTTCCAAAAGTTGCGCAGCTCCTCCATGGTGCGGGCTGCGCCACGCATGCGTGCAAAGAGGACGTCGACGCCGCCATCGCCTACGCCCCAGAATGCGTTGCAAAAGTCGAGGTTACGAGGTGAGGTGTCTGGGGAAGTCGTGCGGGCATACTTTGCCAGTGATGTGGTGGATGACTGCCGTCTGGCAGACATGATGCGGAAGCGCTTTCGGTTGAGTCGTCGTGGCTGGTCGAATAAACAGCAGATGAGGTTCACTGCGGTGGTCGAACAAAATCAAGAGCCGCAGCGGGGGAAATTCTGGCGGTGGACGAGCTTCGAGGGACAACAGCGCTGGTTTTTACTGACGAGGTTGTCAGTGACCCGACGCGTGGCGGTACGTTTCTCACTGCCACCATCACAGCTCGTCTCCCATTTTTAACATTTACATATCAATCATCATCAAACACAAGGAAAATCAACACCGTCTGGCTGTGGAAACTACTGCACTAGGAAGTACCCAGACCACCGTCGTCGAAAGGGTTCGTTGACCTGCGTGCAGCACCCAAATTGTCTCGAACAAAGTTTGCCAGGTCCTGCTCTGGCTCCAGCCGTTCCAGCGCGAGACGTACTTTCTCGCACGACTGGCAATCAGATGATCAGTCACATCGCCACATGGATCCGAGGCACACGCACGTTATCGTCTACCACGCACACCGTCGACACGGCATTAGCATATGCCCACAAGTTATCCTTGATAAACACCATCCGCTTCTCCTCGAGATCTTGGCACGAGTCACAATACGCCCTCCAGTCTTGCTCCCATGTCCGAGCTCTCTTTTCTTGGTCCTTTTCCTGCGCGAGCGTCGATTGGGCCCTACAGAAAAAGGTGCTCAAACAGCCAGACCCGTGTTCTTCGGCCGTCTGTTTGGTCCTGTATTCTTTTTCGGTGACTGCCTGATATGTTTTCTTGTGGTGCTGCTGTCTAGTGACAAAGGCACCGACGGGGAGTTCGAGGTCCGTTCGGATCTGCTGTGCAAGCTGTGCATGAATCCCAGCTTGCTTGTCAGTCTCAAGCAGAAGCACGTCGATCGAGTTGCGCAGCTCCCTGGCAACGTGGGTTACCAACAAGCGCGCGTGCCAATGTCAAAGGACGCACCCGCTTTCGTGCTCTCCGATCGTCATCTTGGCCAATTTTGCAAGCCGTTTGGCATATTCTTCCTCGATCGCTGATCTAACGAATGGGTGTGAGGTGTTGGCAACCTTACATATATATATATATGTTTGGAACCTACCGCTCCTTCCAAAATTTGTGCAGTTGTCCCATGGTCTGCGATGCACCACGCATGCGTGCAAATAGCACGTCGGCGCCTCCATCACCTACAGCCTCAAAGGCATCACAAAGATCGAAGCGAGGTGGAACGGTGTCTGCATACTCGTCCAGTGATGTGATGGACTGTGACCGGCGTCTGGTGACCAGCATGAAGTGAAAAGTGAGCGAGAATGGAGTACTACGACGGAGGCAAGAGGCCGAATAAAAGGCCTGTTAGGGAGTTTCTAGCGGCTGGTGAAATGTCAACTTGACTTTTGAGTCGACTCGTGGCAGTACTCACTGCCGCCATACAGCTTTCCGTTGATCCACCATACAGCAGGTGGTACCTTTGGGCTGTCAAACAGCGCAAGCTGTATCGGCGGTGGTGGCGTCGGGAAACTTGCTTGTTTTGTAGACTATAAGCGACACTTTGCGTGCTACCCTTTTGGAACCCATCACTAGTCTTATCTGCTTTCCCCACCATCAACGGATTCATTTTCCGACTCGGTTTACTAGCCCGTCTAAGTTCTCACGTCTACTTTTCACATTCAATCTCACGACTCATCCCTCCCTGCTATCCGATTTTAGGAATGCAGAAAATTGGCGTTCTCTCCATCGTCTTCGGTACCGAGTGAGAGGCCTCTGGAAATATTCCGGCACCATACCGCAGGCGATAATCTCAGTGGGCCGCCATCATAC
>JBBPJL010000347.1:0-19780 GCA_038088675.1 Xanthoconium separans | reverse complement strand
TAACACATTACTAAATGTCACTTATAACAACTTATTGGTTAGTAAAGTAGAAATTAAGTATAACATGCTACAAGTGAATCCATACTTATACAAGTAGGTTCTACTCCTGGAATGCTACTTACCAGCTTACAATCCACTTACACAAGCAAGAATAAAAGCTGATCATGTTTTATAAGTATAAGCTACAGGAAAGTGCGTAAATTATGTGTGGCCCTACAACACGCCAGCTTCCAAGGGATGACCGGCGAGCGGTGCTCAAAAAGACATGGCGGGAGCGACAGGTGAGCAGTTGCGCTCGAATTGACACGGTTAGGTTGGAGACAAATGACGGGGCTCGAAAGGGCCTGGTGGAAGCGGGAGATGAGCGATCGGGCTCGAAGGGATTTAGCGGAGGGGGACACAAGCACTTGCGCTCGAATTGACACGGTTGGGTGGGAGACAAGCGGCCGGGCTCGAAAGGGCCTGATGGAGGTGGGAGACGAGCAATCGGGCTCGAAGGGAATTGGTGCCATAAGTGGCAGGGGTGCGTCAAACGAGCCAACGGGCTCATTGACGCCTCGAATGGGGTCCAGGAGCGACGAGGGTACATTGAACCAGCCAACGGGCTCGTCGATGACTTGAGCAGTGTCCAGAAATGGCGGGGATCCATCGACGACTTAGGGAGGGTCCAGACGCGGCGGCAGTGTGTCCAAGAGGCGGTTGGGAAAGGGTCCAGTGTGGGCGGAGATGCAACGAGCGAGCCGATGGGCTGGTCGATGCGGTGGAGCGTCCTGTTAGGCTCGTTGATGCGGGCATGCGTGTGAGGCGTGGCGGTTGTGATGGTGTGTGGCAGGGTTGTGCGAAGTGCCAACGTGGCACTAAAAAACCAACATCATGTGACTTTTCACACAAGGCAAGTCGGAGGAAAACATCTCTCGTCTAAGTTACCCGTCGCTCGCTGCCATTCAACTCGTCAACGCATCAGTTGGCCACCACCACCGCGCCATCACGTCAGCGACGACGACGGCAAGGTGGCACCACTCGTGCCATCGAAACGACGACAACGATGACGCCGTGTCATCAACCACTGCGCCTTCACCCTCGCTCTCGCCCTTGCCCTCACGCTCGTCTCGCGGCGCCAACGACGATGACGACGACGCCATGTCACCACCACCACCACCGCGCCTTCACCCTTACCCTCGCCTCGCGGCGCCAACGACGACGACGACAAGCTGGCACCACCCGTGCCATCGAAACGACGACGACGATGACGCCGTGTCACCACTACCACCGTGCCTTCACCCTCACCCTCACCCTCGTCTCGCACTACCACCACCGCGCCTTCACCCTCATTCTCGCCCTCACCCCCGTCTCGCAGCGCCAACGATGACGACGGAACGGTGGCACCACCCGTGCCACCGAAACTGCGATGACGCCAACGGCGCCGTGTGCCATATCACCACCACTACCACCACCATCGGGACGGCGACGCACCTTGCCCTTGCCCTCCCTCCAATATGGAAGACGACGTGTGATGACTGCCATGGGCTTTCGGTAGAACGAGAGCGCATGGCGGTCACCAGACGTCGCTGTCCCCCACTTCTTCCCATTCACACGAGTATCGACACTCGTACTGTGGGTGTGGGGTCACCACGGTACGGGTATTGCTCCGGGTCACGAAATCGTGACCCGTACCTGTACCCGTGCAGTTCCCTAGGTGCGATCTGTGTGCCATTTGATGGAAACCACTGGCAGAGTGTATCTCGGCAGCAGCACCCCATCGGCCACTACCAAAGTCAACCTGCCTCATACCCCAACTTCCACTGACTTCTTCCACTGACCTCGCAAGATCAATCGGATGAAGGATTCCATACCCTGAGGCAAGGGGTATGATCTTAGGCTACAAAGATTTCATCGCTGGATCATCCGCCTATCGTCACGAAGATGACACCACAACCTAGTACTCGTTAGCGCTGTCGGATAGGTGGAGTCACAATCACGGAAGTGGCTATGCCAGTCAATGTGTAATAATGTCATAAGTCTTACGACGCTTCAGGCAACGTTCAGGGTGAGCTGAGACCCCCAAGAACCACCACTCTCGCCCGGCTCGGATCATACCCTTCTCCGACTTGCATATAAGTGAGTCGCTCAAGACTCTACATTTTTAACTTCTCCTTCTGGGACAGCTTGCTCAATGGACCCATGGCTGCCTCTCGAGCTGTCGAATGACCGCACATCACCCACCACCTGGACACTCCGCCCTCCAGCTGGACCCATGGCTGCCTTCTCGAGCCGAGGACGACCCACCGCTGGCCCCAGATGCCCTTCCGAGCCGTCGGCCTGCGACAGGTGACGACATGCATACCCTACCTGGCCCCTACGCAAATACTACCATCACATGGACGAGGATGGCCACAGCGATGTGGTGTCATCGACAACCTGAGGTGACGCATGTCCAGCACTGGTTGGCGACATGGCGACGACTTCACACCACAGGCCATCACCATTATGAACGGCGAGGTAGCGACACGGCGATGATACCTGTATCCCACGCTGCCACTATCACCACCATGTGGACGACGATGACAACGCTGCGACAGCGAAACGTCTCATTCCCATCACTACCTCCACCACTACTACTACTACGAGCACGAGGGCACAGTGACGATGTGGTGACTGTGGCAATGATGCATGCACCGCACTGCCTATCAGTAGTAGAGCCTGTATCTAGTCTACAAAATACAGTATTTCTAAAGAATTCGAAAATTTGTGTGAAAAGGAAGATCTGTTGGTCCATTACTGTGCATGGGCAAGGTGCTCGAGGCTTACCATGCTGTTTGATGTGCTTCACGACTGACATTCTGATGCTCATTGCTATGTAGATATAAGGACATGTCCACAACAGAGCTCTGTACCCTGTTGGGTACTGGGTAGGATCATGTGTGATGTTGTCATTAAGTATCACCACATGATCATACACGAATTTTTGTGAGAAATTTGGCCTGTTTCCCATTCAGCCGCTTCCGGTATGTGGTTTAATGCGTTCTAAGGCCATAAATGGCCTGATAAGCTCGAATAGCTGATTTCACTTATTACAAGTATGATAAGGTCTTCTATACCCTGCTCGTAAAAAAATTATCACTGTGATGTGGCAAGTCAGATCAGACGCGTTTTGTACCGGTCACGTGCGGGACAAAACAGCCACACCCCTTTTACTTCAGCGCTTTGACCTTGAAGCATGGTAGAATACCCGTTGGATGAAACGGCTCGTCTTGCGTTCCGGACTCGCGATGGAAAGGCAAGTTCACTTTTGCTTTCAAACTTTGTGCTGCCTCCTTATCCAGCGACGTTCGATTGAAATTTTTGACTCGGAGCAGCGAGTGACAGAACATCAATGGGCAGTCTACGATTTCGCACGAACTATCCCGCGCGGGCGTGTCACTACCTATGGAGCCCTTTGCAAGGCGCTTGGAAAGGGTTCACCGCGCTCAGGTGCGTTCCATGAACCGCGTACATGTCGTTTTCTTACGTTTTACACTACTTTCACACTAGTTGGCTCTGCGTTGCGACACAACCCATTCGCACCGTTCGTACCCTGTCATAGGGTCATTGCGTCGAATCTCTACATTGGGGGATTTTTTGGCGAATGGGGCACAACGTCGTCGCGGAAGCCTGGCGCATCTGGGCAGAAGTGCCAGAAGAAGATAGAAATGCTAGCAATGGAAGGCGTGGAATTTACAGCCAAGGGGTATCTGGCTGACGAGAACCTGATTTGGCTGGGTTAGAGACAGCGTTTAGGAACTGGTGTGTATGATGTGAGTACGCGATTCGACACGTATGCTCTTCAAAATTGGTTCATGATTCCTGCACGAGCACGGTTCGACAGCAGGTTAAATGTCTTCTGGTTTGTTGAGAAGCTTTCCTTTCATTCTGCCCTTGACATCAATATTTGACTAATGACATGACCAGTGGCCACCGATGATGATGGGACCGATGTTTTGCGACCTCGATCGATGGGTACGGCGATTTTCTTGAGTGGCATCCTGTCACAGTTTCAGTCCCCGTGCATGATACCGATGTTCGATGATATCCTGCTTATGTTTCCAGAACACTGTACCGTATATCTGAGTTCCCGAGGGACGTTTCGGCCGGACATTGGCGTGTATACCTAGCTAACTCTCCCACACGGTGCAATCATTTCGTTCTTGAGCGTCATCGTTAAGCTATGCGTCAAGCATCACACAATCGGTTGGTGAGAAAGCCGAAACACGTCGTGGTTGCTCGCACTACTCTTGATCACTGTGTATGTACTCGGCGTTTCCCGCTTCGTCAAATTCAGTTCGCTCAGGTACGGCCAAGGTATTGTAATTACAAATCTTCATCATCTTCGTCAGTTTTCCATTGAATCCTACACACTCATTTCCTTATACGACTGCGAGTCCATATTGGAGGAACCACCGAGTGTCGACGTCTTTCCCGTGCTTTTCTCGCGGTCGATTTCGCTGGACAGGATGGTTGCAAAGCTAATGCTCGTTCCTGTGAACGTTGTATCCTTTGACCAAGCTATACCCTGTGCTATTCTGTAAATGATGAATTGCGGCGCGAGGACCTGGAAGGACGTCATCGACTGCTCGCACACGATGGACGCGAGCAAAACGCACGGTAAATGTTCCCCAGGTGAATGAAAAGGCGATGACGACGTTACTATTCAAGACCTGGGAAATCAAGTATCCGAGGCCGAGTACGGAGAATGGGAGCGCGGACTCTATGAGAGTTGCAGAGAGGTCGATGTACAAAGCTGAGAAACCGGATGTTAGAGACTTCCGGACGGCCCAGTATACGGCTAGCAGCCGCCCTATGATCATCATCGTGACTATGATGTTGAAGCTGACGGTCAAGGCAAGCCAGGGGATGGAGAAGTTCGTGGGCAGCCCTCGAAAGATGTTGGCGCCAGGCATTGCGCTCTCGATCGTCATCATGACGGACATGGCTAACCAATGCTGAAATTAGAGGAGTCTAGCATAACGTGCCGGTTGAATGCCTTACAAATGGAGCCTATCCATAGCAATGCAGGGAAGATGAGGACCCAGCGGTGGTCACTCCAAAAAATGTAGCATCGATATAACTAAGGCGGTCAAGGGTCAGTTTTGGCTAATACATTGAGTTAAGAATTTGACGCTTGCCAGCAAGCCATCTGCCATCGCGTTTGCAGTCACATCGGCCACAGTCCCCAGAGTGTTGTACCATGCGGAGATATTGTTCACATAGTACGCAGGTGGCCCACCCGGGATATTTCTATCGTCGATCCACATCAGATCCCCAAGTGCATAATTGGTCGCCACAGAGATGGTTAACAAGAAGAACATGACGGAGGAATATACAAGATAGAATTTTCTCCCCCTCATCTGGGGCTGTTTGAAGAGAAATAACCGACAAGAAAGAAAGTAAAGGGTGAGGTCAACACCTGGAAATGGCGATCAGTTGACAGTAGGAAATTCAGGCAGACGGAAATGCTTACCGTACAGGATGGTGGTGAAAATGATTCCGATGAACATTGAACGTTCAAAGGTAATCTCTCCAGAAGTCATTTTGGCAGGGATGGTCCGTCAGAGATACAAGGGTGTGGGATGTGTGGTGCCTGGATATCATCAATCATCACTTATAACATAGGTTCGTGCCAGCCAAAGTTTAGGCGGCAATTGGAGGGACTTCTTGGCATGATGCTTGGCAGCGGGCCATGGATTGTGGTCAGAAGACGGATATCAATCGGAGGCACTGCAGCGGGAAATGATGACCGTACTACAGGATTCATGCCACTTCCTCTTATGAGCGTCAGTTCGGTTCCGCAGCCCATACTCGCTACTTATATCCTCGATGATATGGGCCATATACAATGCGATTTCAACATGACCACTGGCAGGATTGTTTCTCGTACAGTCGGAATGGCATCACTTCTAATTCTCTTTACTATTTCTTCTATCATTTTCACATGTACCCTGCTGCAACTTGTTCTATTCCAACATGTCGGTAGTGGTTTATCATCAATCCGTCTCATCCAAACACATCCTCATAACGATTACAGTATGTCTCACCACCTTTTTCTTGTGTGAATATGCTGGCATGACTAACCCCGTCATCTGCAGCCTATGTTGACGATGATTTTCCACCTCGACTACCAAACTACGACCCGGGTTACGTGCAGATGTCCGTGGAAGAAAGTGTACGATTTTCCTTTGCGGAAGCGGAAGCCCCCGCAGAATGGGCATCTACATCACCGCCCGGGGAAGGGTCTGTGCGACTTGGTCCACATGGCCGGCTCTTCTACTTATCGCTGTTCCACGAGGTGCACTGCTTGCGACGATTCGAGATGTTGTTAAGAGACCCTCAGTCTGCTGCAGACCCGGGAGTGCTCGCTCATACGCAGCATTGTCTTAATTACCTTCGACAGTTGAGCCTATGTCAAGCGGACAGGACATTAGAAGTGGGGGACTTTGCGACCCGTAACGTCACCAACAACAGAAATTGGGGGATCCACACCTGCAAGGATTGGAGTGCAGTATACGATAAAGTGACGTACGATTGGAGCAAATGGAAAGGTGCAGGTACCCAGTCTCTTTCGAACAATAGTATACATAGCCACCTAGGGAGTTAGTATATTTTTACGAGACTCGGACCAAGGCACAGTTCTCACCGATTCTCGACTTCTCTGCAAACTGATGTGCAATTTCTGGTGTTCCGTACTTCGGCAATCAGCATGCTGGCGGTCACCGCAACACCGCTGGGCTATGTGGCACTAGATTCCTGATCGTGTGTAGAGTGGAGAGCGGAGTTGGCATGTGGTGACTTACATAAAAAAGCCGCGTGACTGTTTTACGTAACCTATACAATCTATTTTCCTACCGCGAGTCTGATGCGAGAATCGCCGAGATATCTACACTGCAAAGTACCATGCAGTATGTTTGACGTAGAACCAGTTCCTGAAAATGACCGCCCATTTCTCACGAACTGCTTGAACTGCCTCGAAATTTACAAGATGTTATTCAAGTTGGTAAGAAGGCAAGTCGTCATTTCGCACCCAACGCCTACCTCCAGATCTTTTATTTTTGTCTAATTTTCATTGGCGGCTTATCTTTTCAGTGCAGAAACGTAGGTTCCGGACGCCGCTGTCTATGTTCAACACGCGAAGAGGGTATCTCTCACTAGAGGATCATGATCCTTCGTCGTCCTCAGAAGAAACCGTCAACACCAGATGCAATTCAGGTAAATTTCCTCTGTTCTGTTACGGATGTTGCTTATTATGATATGTGCAGATCAAAACGAACGGTGGCTTCATCTCGTTTCTAGCTTCACAAACCTGGCGATGGTGACCATAATGGTCTGCACCGTTGTGGATTTCCTGGTGCTTCTCTACTTGAGCGTCCAGCCGCATCCGGCCTTAGCCTCTGTCGGGACACCCATGGAACTGCGTAGCTCGTACAATACCCTGGACGTCCTATATTCGAAAGGGAACGTCACCACTTCACCGCTCGGACCGATAGTCAATCACGCACATTCCTTTGTACAAGTGTCCCTGGCTGAGCCCAACAAAGTTTTACCAACGTACCATACAGAATTCTTTGAGCGACGGTTTGGGCCAATACCGCTCGTGGAAAGGCGAATTCTAATCACGCCAGAGGTGAGTTTCCACTGCTTCTTCTGTACATTGTATTGAACCGTGTCCTCGTGGAAAGATTTCGACTGTTGCACAATTCAGAGTGACTGATTTCGGGATGGAATCGTGTGCTCTGGCGGTTGGTGTTCCGTCCCTCAACGAGACAGATGGACAAGTTATGTCCCCGCCGACATTCACGCTCGATGTATATACCTTGCCAATCCGAGAGCGACTCAACTTGCAAACTGTTTCATATTCCTCACTCCCGACAGCGAAAACACTGTTGACACAGCTGACACTCTTGGAGGGAACTCTTGTTCAGACCCCAGCGTTTCCGTGCCGCACACTCTCCTATCATACGTTTTTCTTGGCGTGCTCTCATCCGGACTGCCACCTTGATCTGATTCGGACAACGTACGATGAATTAGGTGAGCTGTGGCCGCATGGTCCTCACCCTGGTTCCCAGAGTCGTGGCTAATTATAATCCCGTCTAGGACTCTTTATGTACCAGTATCAAACCATCTGATTCTCAACATCTTCTTACTAGTTAGTGATTCGGATTATACCTATGGCAATGCAATTGGCGTGACGTATGCACCGAATCTTACATAATAGTAGTACTGCACGACTGTGACCAAAATTAGTGTTTACCCATTTGTTCCACAGCTTGCCTGGTGGGGTCTCGGCCAAATGTCGGAGCACGCGTGTTTCTCCTTGCTGTGTACCCGCAGCCAAGCGGTAAAACGAACCCACTGATCCTGCCAACAATTGATGATCACTGACCCGAACTACGCCACACTTGGTGGCCCATCACGGAATTTTATCTACAGCCTTCCACCAGTCCCTTTGCCATGCAAGACACCAAAGTCAAAATCTCTCTGGTCACCAACCTTTCAGGTTCGTCTCTCACTGTCTTCATAACCCTGGCAGCCTCACGGATGCTAACCTCACATAGACGAAGAATTGGACGATGTCGCGTCGATTGCGGACCGCGCGTACCGCAACGCAATCTGTGAGCTACAAACACACACGTCCTACTCTCAACACAATCCAACGACACACTTACAGCTCCGGCCGTCAGTTTGCTCACAGGCGGGAAGCTGGAGCTTATTTCTGACCTGTTTCGCGCCATGACACACTGCTGCATGGTTGACGGCGAGTGTTACATTGCAAGAGACGCGAGCACGCAAAAGATTGTCGGCACTGCACTTTGGTTCCCGCCGGGAAAACGACTGTGGGCTACGTACGTCCGTTTGTTTCACTTTGACTGTTTTCGTGGTTAACTTGTCGGTTTGTAGGGAGGAGCTGAGGCGGGTCACTGGATTCAACGCCTTCTTCGATCAACTGGATCAGGACACAAAAGATTGGTGGATCAAAGAGGCAAGTTTGCCCTTCCCGTTGTTTGTGACATTGGGGAGTTGACGCTTCAACTTATAGTATCCGGAACAGATAGCAACGTTTCTGAAGGAGTACTATGGGGCCGAGGTATATCGCCAGAACTCCGGGATGCTTGTTCGTGCTTACAAATGAAAAAAAAGACTCATTTAGGGAGTTGGTGGTTAAATAACGTTGCGGTACTCCCAGAGTACCAGGGAAAAGGAGTTGCGACTTCCTTGCTGGAAAAGGTAGTGGAGAAGGTAGGATAATTTATCCAGGTCTGTGCCACTTCGCCTGACCGCTCACACAGGCAGCTACCAACGAAGCGATTGGGCTGTGTACAGACTCCGAGAAGAACGTACGTTTCAACTCTGACCGAGGAAAGCCGTCCGGCACTAGCTGAGTTTGGTGTCAATAGGTCCAGTTTTACATGTCTCTGCGCTTTGAAGAGATCGGGGAAATGTACATGCATAGTCCGGGATATGGCAGTGCCATCAAGGTATGGGGCTTCAAGCAGTACGGACTCGGAGTCAATGTGTAGATCTAGTTATGATGCAATCTAGCATAGCCACGAGTCTGAGTATTTCAATACGCTGATGAGCCTATGAGGTGACAGCATCCACCCTTCTGACCGCCGTCAACCTTGACTCGGCTTCACTATGCGACCGCCACGTACTGGCAAGCCATATGGAAAGCACACAGCCATTTACAGATTCGGACTTCTTACACTGGTTCTCCTATGCAAAGTATTCGTGACATTCCAGCTGTGGAAATACATGCGAGCCAATATTCCAAGAACATCAGAAGAGTTTCCATATGGTAAGTCGTACCTGCAACCCGGAACCTGGTACTACAACGGGTGCGCTTGCAGATTTTCCTGCACTTTGGCCTGAACACTCTGCTGCGCCGGTGCGTCAGGCCTTTGAAGACAGTGTGCACTTTGGAATCAACACACACATCAGCGACGACGAGTGGTCGTCCCTGGCGCCCAACGACGGTCTCATTTACCTCGGAGACGAACAGCACGTTTTCAGCATATCCATGTTTCACGAACTCCGGTGTTTGAACATCATTCGCCAAGGAATCATGCAGGCAATAGACGGGAACGCCCCGCCGCAGCTCGTGCACCACTGCTTGAACTATATTCGGCAGATGATCTTTTGTAGAAGCAACACGATGCTTACAGGATTCGTCCAAAGCAGTGACTCAGCAAAGCCGCACTCATTTCTCGGTATACAGCAGTGCAACGATTGGACGGAAATCTATAAAGAGGCGGAGAAAAATCAGGAAAACTATCGGAGATGGATGGCGGAGCACGGGGTACTGTGAAAGGGCGTGAAAGGTCGTGTAATCTTCAGTGGGAATTTAGTACGGTTCGCAGAATCAGATGTGATGGGTTTTCTGTTCCATATGGATACTCGTCGGTTCCACTGATAATTCAGTGATGATCTCGCCGAGCCCCAAGCTGTACAGTGTTATGGAGGAAAGATATAACGGTACCGTTGCTCATTTTTACCCTTCTAAACAAAGTCAGTACAAAGTGGAACAGAACAGACAATTTTCGTCATCTTGATTAAGTGGTAATAATAATGACGTTGTGGAGAAAATAGCGGATGGGAAACACATTGTCGATGGTGTGCTATTTTAGAGTGAAACTTGATCGATAGTCAGTAGAAACTCACGGGCACAACATATGCCGAAAGATGGAGGCGTTAAGCAGTGACACCGTGATTCTTCGGATACCACGAAAACCTTGTGGCGGATTCAAAAAGGAGTTGTTCAGCAGCCTTCGGGATAAATTGCCATAGCCTTGACACCGCCTGGTATACAGGATGCGATGACAAGTAGAGTCACCGGTTTCAAATGCCACTAGTCCTCATATAAAAGGGACGGGAGTGTTCACCTTGTGGCTCAGATAACCCAACGATATGAAGTTCGCACTCCACACGTACATTGTTCTTCTTGGCTGTCTTGCGACTGCCCTTGCGATACCCCGGGTCATGGACAAAGGTATTGTGCAAGTGACTTGACAGACGAAACCATGTCTGATTCGTTTTCAGGTACATTTGCCGATGTGACAGAACCGGGAACCAACACACTGGAACCGGGCACCGACCTGGAAGTCCTTTGATGGCCATTCTGAACGGTTCCTCGAGACAAATGGTGCGTCGAATAAGTAGTGATTTTACTCACAGTAGAGATTAATCGTGGTCTCGCTACTACAGCAGTTGAGCGTTTGTAGAGAGAACTATGAATAATTTTTTTTGTGTGTCAGCTATGAGGCTGTACTTGGTTCATGATCTAAAGAGTAAGATTTAGCATTACACAGCGGAAACAATAAGTCGGTATGCGCCAAACTCGGAGCTCGCGAGCAACAATGAGTGCCCCTCCGCAGGTGTCTGGGGTCCGTCGAAAGCAAGGTTGTTAGGTGTCCGACTCCCGTCACTCTGCAAAGTTCAAACTGTTCTATCGTGCCTGCTACACTGTGCGGCATGCTCAAACACTAGAGGCACCACCAGAAAAGTCCACTACATTTTCTCATTCGGCCTTGTCGAGTTCAATTTCGAATAAGCGTCCATGCCTCTAAGGACAAGAGGCATCGTCGATTGTGACTTGTGCCATTCTGCAAGTCTTTGATATCCCAGCGTGTATACGGTCGATGACCGCTTGATGGACTGGGTGTCTGGTCTAGGACCCGAAACGTATCTTCACACGTTGAAGGAGATACTCACCACGGACCACGACTTGGAGGTGCCAGCCTTCCTTGGGATACGCCGTCGAGAACGGCGCATCCAACGAACATCCGGTGAGTACTGTGTATTCGGACGAAAGCAAGCATAACAATGTCATAGGAACTACCAGCATCCCGGTGTTATGCCATCCAAAACCGAATTGGTTTTCGCCCTCACTCAAGATAATCCAAGGGACGAATATATGCGCGGCCAAGAGCATCCTTCAACAAAATGGAACTCTAGCAGAGGGACACTGTCTGTACGTACTTGAAACCATTGTTTTTACAAGGCGTCTCACTGTCCGGTACATAGCTCAGATGCAAGTTATTTGAAATCCTGCATCCACTTCATTGCTCGACACATCAGGAAACAACATTGACGCGTCAATCCGATACAGGCAGGTGGTTACTCACTACGGGTGCATATAGGTCATGGAAGGAAAGGGACGACACGTTCCTATGGTTGCAGGGGTACGCTTTCATTATTCAGATGCTTCCTTTACCGACACGGACATTGCAGCTGGTGCGGTCAAACCAGTTTTGTTGTTCGTTCTTTCCTCGTACAGTTAACAGAACAATTTTGCGGGGCAGTGACAGAATCAAAGGCTTCCCTTGACGAGTTACTCACGCCTGGAACACGAATGCTTGTACGAGAATCACGTGGGGTTACTTACATAAATTCGTCTATGGATCGATACGCTTGCAGACGTTGTGGCGGGGAGGTCCGGGTCTGGGCCGCGGAGGGGAGCGACTCCGAGAGGTGCCAGGGGTCCTGGCGCAGTGGCTGGCGTCCGTAGCGTAGTCGCATGTCCGTAGCGTATCAACCGTCGCGTCATCCACCACCTTGCCAGGTCCACCTAGCGAGGCCACCACAGCCCCTCTCCAACGTACAACTGTAAAGGCCAGCTGGTGCTGATCAACAGATAGACGATCCATTGCCCCCTTTCGGGCGTCGACTGTGCATCCATCCCATGCAGCTATCCGTGACGTTTGCTGCTACACGACTTGCGGTTCACGTGGACAATGGACGTGCGTGTCATACAACACGAAACGCTGATTTTCTTGGCACACGACGAGCCACCTCCCACCAACAAGGTGAGGGGGCTTTGGTGGACAGCCAAGAAACGGAACGCGGACGCGAGACGAGGCGCATAGGTCCTGCGTGGTCCACGACCGCGCCAATTGTGCCGACTTGGCCTCCCAAATCTGGCGTTCATAGCGGAGGAAGCAAAACTGCTTCAAAACCTGGCAGAGGGGTCGAGTTCAAACGTTCAAGTATCATTCGGGTTGCGTCGACGAAGGATAAGGTTACTGTGCGCCATTGGACAACGCCTTTTTTCCCGGACAAGTGTATTTATTATGTAGCAAAAATGCTCTTATGCACGCCCTCTTGCACCGGACAACGTCTTGACAGGTCGTGTAGCAGAGTCCCATTGCTCGTGTTACATAAAGGATACGAAGTCTTATAGTTGCACTCGTGAGACTGACAAGCCCGCTGCACAGCGCTCAGCATCCGGCGAGTCCGATTCTGTGTTACTGACGCAGCTCAATGTATCGAGCGAGCAGTAACACAAGAAGAATCATGCAAAAGCCAGGGTAAGTTCCTCGGTTGTGAGTGAGTGACTATCTACACACTCGAGTACTCTTTATATACAAACGGGATAAGGGGCATGACAAAAAGAGATAAGTGAAACTGACGGGTGGTGGGATTCGCCGTGAGCCTGAAGACGAACGGTAAAACAGGTACGGGCAGAGTCGGATAATCATAGTGTTGGGGATTACGTTACAGTCTGCGAGTCCTCGGAGTCCTTCTACGAACAACCCCAACTTCATCATGGACTCTGTCAAAAGCATTTTACGCTCCATTGTGTTAGCTACCCAGCACGTCCAAACAATTGTCACTCACTATGTTACTACCCGAGGCGTACGGCAAATTGGGCAACATTCTCTCGTCAAGCTCGAACTCGAATTTCAATCCATTGTCGATGCTTGTTGTGCCATCCTGCACGTCTTTGACGATCCGTCGCTGCGTCGTCAATATATGCTCGACGACCGGTTGATGGACTGGGTCTCTGGTCAAGAACCTGAAACATGTTTGAATACATTGGAAAAGATGCAGAGAATGCTCAACGCTGGTCATGAATCACCGGTATCTTCTCAATCTTCTGCGTTCACTCTTCAGAAACTTTCAGACGGCGGCATTGACACGGCCATCACACATTTCCATACCCAGAAAATGCATTTTTACTTCCTGCTTAATACGGACATCTGGTGGGTGTGGAGTCGTTAGATGGAGACATACATGACAGTGTTACATAGGAACTACGAGAAACAAGTATTTCAACAGCCTGCTCCAACCAAAACAAAGTACGTTTTGTGCCGCTGTAGCGAAGGTCTCGGGGTATGCTGACCCTTGATTATCAAGAGACAAACATTTGGAAAACCTAGTGCGATCGCAATCCACATCGAAAAATGATCACATTAGAGAACACGTTTGTATGTGCAAAATATCATCATTCGTTCAAAGCGATCTCACCAATAATACTATATTCCTAGCTCAGAAGTTGAACAAGCTGCTGGAAATACTCCATGCGGTGAATCGCTCTCGGAAACACCAAGAAGTATCTTCAATACGTCAATCCGATACTTGTAATTGGTTACCTGCTACGGATGCGCACAAATCATGGAAGGAGGGTAAAGACACATTTCTTTGGTTGCAGGGCAAAGGTACCCGTTTCGATGATATCAGCTATCCTATCACTGACACGAGCGTCATATAGCAGGCTGCGGAAAAACGGTTTTAGCGTTCGTATTTGGTAATCGTTCTTTAAATACATTCGCTGACCATCCGAGTAGGTCCTCTGTCATTAATGACCTTGAAAGTACCAAGGAAGTTGGAGAACTCATCATCTACTTCTATTGCGATTTTCGAACGTCGCGATCTACGAGCGCCGTAGAAGTCATGTGCTCGCTCCTCGCTCAGTTGATGGAACAACTCTGTGCTGTCTTGACCGACCCAGAGGCTCTGCTCAACCAGTTACTCAAGGCACTCGAGAATCGTGTGGATACCTTCTACAACGTCAAGGGACTGGCAGGTTATCTATCCAGAGTCGCGACGTTCTGCCCTCGCAAACCCTTTGTCATCGTCGACGCACTTGATGAATGCAGAGAGGTGGAGACTCTGCTCGATGGCCTCATCACGTGCAATGGTGACGTTCGGATATTTGCTACGAGTCGGCCGCTCCATAACATCGTCCAGAGACTCTCTCGTTTCCCTTGCATTGCAATGGATAAAATGGCCAACGAGTTATCGGCCGATATAATGTTACACGTGACGAGAGAGCTCGACTCACGAAGTCGACTAAGGGTATTTGACAAAGAGTTGAAAGAGGAAGTTCGGTCTCAGTTGTGCGCAAAGGCGGACGGAATGTAAGAATTAGTGATTCATGAACTTAGCGTTCAACTGATGTTTTCTCACCCCAGGTTTCGTTGGGCACAGTGCCAGATCGACACTCTCGACAAGTGTACATCAATATCGGAAATTCGGAGGGCCCTCGAGAGTCTTCCGGAAGGACTTGAAGAGACGTACCGGAGGATCCTCATTGCTATTGACAGGCGCTTGGAGGATGGTGTTTTGATGCGCCGAGCGTTGGTATGGCTAGTTGCTGCCTTGAGACCCATGCGATTGCGCGAACTTCTCGAAGCGGTTACAATTGACCCGGTACGACGAGTTCTGGACCCTGGGTTCGTCCTAATAAAGGGCCTCGACTTCTTGGAAGTCAGTAGGAGCCTTGTGGTTCATGACAAGGAAAGTGATATTGTCGTCCTTTCTCATATGAGTGTCAAGGTGAGCTTCAACCATTGACCTTGTCCTGATAGACGCTGATGAGCACGGGTATGGTTGGCAGGAGTATTTAACAGGAGAACTCATCCGGGCCAAATTACCGCGATATCATATCATCTTGGAAGATGCTCATAAACGCCTGACTAGGCTTTGTATGTCCTACATTTCATTCTGCCTCGATGATATCAAAGAATTCAAGGATCGCGCATCTATTGCGGCACGGAAACGGGATCTCGAGCTTGCTACATCATACGCATCCCGCCCACTTCTGAAATATGTATTCTCCTATGGCTTCAGGCATCTTGCCCATCTTGGCACTGGTGATGCTGATATCATCAAAGATATGGAGATCATGCAAGCGATAATTTGTCGACACGCTTGGGAATGGGACCAAATGTGTAACCTCGTTCCTTCCACTCGCTCTGCGATTCTGTGGCCGAGGTCAGAGCACGATTTCACGATGTACACCCTTGTTGCCTTTGCATCGGATGCTCTGTTCCACGCTTTCCTCAATTGTTCTGCTCTCGCTCCAAGGAAGGGAACCAATCCACTTGTGTATGCTGCATGGTTTGGGAAAACCAGCCATGCTAAAGCTCTAATCTCGCTGGGGGTTAACGTAAATGACTGTGGTTTAACGGTCGACAAACCGGGTGTAAATGACTCGAACGTGGACGCTATGGATGTGGACGCCTCCGATGCGGATGACTCGGATTTGGACACCTCGATCGCAAGCTACTCCAAGGGCCGCAAGGTGACGCCAGTGGAGGTCGCTGTAGAGCACTGGCATGTGGACATACTTGATCTACTCTTAGAGCAAGGAACTCTCATTCCGGATCGGCTTTTGACCCGCATATTCAAAGTCAACCCTCATCGATTCCCTCTGTATATCCTCCGGCGATTGCTGCAAACAGCTGAATTCAACAGATGGGCAACTGCACCATGGGACAAACGACGACTTCTTGAAGCGATTGTCGAGGACGGGGAAGAGTATGAGCAAATGAATGTCGGAGATGAACTGGTGCTGGCTACAATGGCGCTTGTCCAAGCCGGTTGCGCAGAAACACTTCTCCTTGTTGCAGTAGAAAGGGGATGCACCCACGTCGTCAGAGCTCTTCTTTCGCTGAATACACTACCTGGAGATATATCTTCATTCCATAGTAAGTTTTTGGTCTGGTACTCAAAGATCGGTCGCTCAAACCAACGTAGCGATCATGAATGCACTTGCGGACAACGGGGATACTCCACTTCACATTACCATGAAGTTACCTGACGAATCTCGGTGCCTCGTTATCACCAAACTGCTTGTCGAGGCTGGGTGTAATCCACGCGAACCCGATGCGGACAACAAGTCACCGATTCAAGTGGCTGTGGCTCAAGGATTCATCTCAGTGGTGGATTATCTCCTCTCCCGCGGTGTCCCTCTTCCATCAAGGATCTTATTCACTGCATTACGAGCCACAGTTGTGAAGAGAGTCGAGATGATCCGTTTCCTTATCAACAATGGTGCCAGTGTGCACACCCTTAGTCCCGATGAAGACACCCTACTGCATACTGCAATGCGGTCGTCTGATAGATCTATTTCCTTGGAAATTGCAGAGATACTCGTTGGTGCTGGGTGTAGCCCTTCCATCGAGAATCTCCATGGCGAAACGTGCCTCCACACTGCAGCAAGGCAAGGGTACCACGAAATCGTCAATTATCTGATACCATTCAGCCCCTTTGCAAGCATCCAATCCTTGCTACAGGATGACCCTATGGGGCAAGCTGGAATGTTATGTTCACTCGTTGGCGGCAGGAAGACGGCCAAGGATGCAATTGGGCTGGGTCAAGTTGTCCAGATGTTTCAAGATGACGAAGACAAATGTCTTGAATGTGTAAAAGCTTGCTTTTCTTTGACGTGCGCCCTTCTCACATCTAATTCTGCCATCGAAATGCTCTACGACCTCGCTGTGAGACAAACATTTCGCAAGGTTTTGGAATTCCTCACGTCCCGGGTACCATTACCATCTACCATCCTTTTCACTGCATTGCACACTAGTGCAGAAGCAATTCCCTTCCTCATACGCGAAGGGGCTGATGTCCACGTCCGTGACGAGAATGGAAACTCGCTCTTACACGTTGCGATTTCAGTCCTCGGGAGCGCTCGATGTCTCGAGAATACCGCAATTCTTATCAAAGCTGGTTGCGATCCTTTTATCCTCAATACTTCCGACAAGGAACCTATCCACATCGCTGTATTCAGAGGACTGAAATGCGTCACGGAATATTTGCTCTCACTCCGGTTCACGCTCAGTGTCAAGGTACCTCTTCCTCCTGACTTACTGTTCACGGCACTCTGCGGTTGCGGAACGAATGTTCATGCACAAGACGCGTTACTTTCTCACAGCGACTTACTGGTCGTTCACCGAGGGAGCGCTGTTCTTCGAGACCCTCCGCCCCCAGGGACCGCACTTTCGGTGGTCAAGGTTCTTCTGGACCACGGAGCTGATGTATCCTTTGTTGCTCCCAACGGTGATCACCTATCCCACATCGCCCTCAAGTTATTTCATGAGAAAGAATCTCTCTCCATATTGGAGTTGCTTTGGGACGCTGGTTGTGACATCCTTGCACCGAATGCTGCTGGACAAACACCTCTTCGACTGGCCGTCGCCCGAGCGTTCCCCTCCATAGTTGTCTATCTGCTACCACGATACGCGACACTTCCCACTGATGTGATATTCTCCGCGCTTGAATCCTGGGATAATCATTTGCCCCGGCGGACGTCCTGTAAGTGAAACATGCTCATCTAAACTTTGGCGCAGCGCTAACACACCTGCGCAAGACCTGAGATGTCGCGTCCGACACCTGAAAACAATAGAGTGCTTGATCGAGGCTGGCTGCAGTATTTTTGTTCGCAATACGGACGGAAAACTACCTATCGAGGTCGCCGTGGATCGCGCCATGTCCACCGTCGTGGAATGCCTGCTTTCTCATCACGCGCCGTTCCCTCCAGATATCTTGTTCACTGTGTTGAAAGACAACGATACATCCTTTGATAAAAAAAGGATGGTATTTCGATTCCTTAAATACGGGGCGGATGTCAGTGCCATTTCAGCAAATGGCGATACAGTTTTGCATGCTGCCTTCTCATGTGAAGGGATCAAGATCGACCCCGGGCCATATTGTATCTTGCATATTGCCAGGATGCTCGTCGGAGCTGGCTGCGACACGCGGGCACGCGACGCCATGGGACGCACGCCGCTCGACCTTGCGACGGCCCGAGGCCTCGACGACGTCGCCGCATACCTGCGATCTACGCAATAAGCATCCGAATTGCAGCTCGCTTTCTCAGCGTGCTAGGTCTGTGTCTTGTGCACGTCATAACAGTGTCATCCTTCTACCCGTGCTGGCGTCAGCTCCCAGCATCCCCTCTCCGCTGTTCAAGTCCATGCCGTTCCTAGTCCTGCTCCGTTCCTGCCTGCTGCCCTGTCGGAGTCCTCCAGTCCGGGCATGTACATTTGTAGACCTCTCTGCACGTCCTCTTCACTTTTGTCTTCGTTTTCGTGTGGGTACGTTGCCCAGACCCCTCGGAGAGACCGACAATTTAAAAGTCCCTTCTCATACCTGTACCGTACATTCAACAAGGTTCTATCCGTTCTCCGATCATGATGAACTACTGCCACGTCCCATCTGACGGTCGGGGGTAGCCCTGGATCTGAGTGTGTGGTATCATTCAAGGTCCTTACTTCCGTCCGTCCGTCGTTGACAAGGCCATTTCCTTTTTTATTTATTTTATTCGGCCGATGCGAGTTGAAGATCATGGATTCAGAGCGTGTGCGTATGAGGTCCATCTCTATCTACAATGTCGCCCCCCACCAAAAAAAAAAAGAAAACGCATGGTATAGCATAAAAAAAAAAAAAAGACATACACAGCATAACCACCCCTTCTCCACTCAAACCCTCCCACCGTAACCCTGACCCTCCAAACTCACCCCGAGCGTCTGCCTCAACAACAACTCCACCCGTCCCCTCTCCTCCGAAATCCGCTCCATTTCCTCTTCCCACCGCGTCACACGCTGCCCGTACATCACGCGCAGCGTCTCCAAACTCCCCAACGCCGTCTCGAGCGCACGCTCGAGCTCGACGTTGCGCGTCGCGCCATCGTCTTCTCCATCGTCATTGTCGTCCGTACCGACGCTGCCGTCTACAGAGGCGCGCC